>JBCAUI010349296.1:0-14967 GCA_038406195.1 Haplosyllis anthogorgicola | reverse complement strand
TGTATGTATGTATGTATGTATGTATGTATGTATGTATGTATGTATGTATGTATGTATGTATGTATGTATGTATGTTTCACAATTGCAACACTAACTATATTAGACTAGCTATATTGATATGACATTCTCTAATACGTAACAGATGTACTTGGCACATTCTATCATATCACATGACTGTAATTAATCATAATTTATCAGACTTGTCATTTGATCTATTTTGTCCATATTTGGTATTGTGTGATAATACCCATTAAGACTAGTCTACTTTATACATTATGCAGAGCTACCACTTTGATGGGAAATATCAGAACACATTAGTACAAGTGATTAAGTCTCAATAACAGAATCATCCAACTAATTATTCATTTCAGATAGTTTTTTAGATAAATGCCAGAAATGGGCATTAACATTTGATCCACTGATGAGGGGGTGGATCATTTATTTTTAGGGGGCAAGTCTGGTTAATCTTAATTTTCATCACTTGAATGAAATACATATTTTGGGCTTACAATGAATAAGTTCTTTCTCTTAAGAAATACATGTAAGATTTCAATTGTTTTCAGTGAATTTATCAATTATTTCCAGATTTTGAAAACATAATTTTATGAAATCATGTGAGTGAATTTTGTGTACTGACCTCCCAAAGTTACCTTGTCACCACTTGCTAATTATTTCGTACAACTTGTTTAGTCTCTTTTTCATTAAATAAACCGCACTTAACTAGTAACCCTTGAACTTACTATGTGTTTTATTTTATGTTAAACATGTGCTCCAAAATACAATCAATAACTTTCCTGTACAACCCCAAAATTAAAAAATGGCCCTTCAGGTACCATCCATCACCTATCCATTGCCAAAATGACTTTGCTGTTGGGATGACAAACCTTCATCAGATAAAAGTCTTCATGCAGCTGATAGCCTGAGGTCTAATTGTTCCACTCCATCCCTTTTGTCCTTTTTGGGATGTTTTTGACTTTTTGTGGAATTTGATCATGAAATGCCTAGATTTGAAAAATAGGATGCCTGAGGTGTATTCAATAATTTCTGTGCATGAACTCTTTTGCCTTCAAATTAATCATTTGCATTGTTTTTTATTTTGCTACAAATGTTTTTTTTTATTTTGAAATATTATTTTATCCATTGACTAAAACTGTCTGCTACAATGGAATTTGTTCTTTTTGTGTTTCTTCAATGTCTCAAAATAGCCAACTTTCCAACAACGGATCTCTTTCAGTGAAAATCATTATAATATGTAATTCTGTTAGAAATGCTCATGAATCATATTTGTCACTCATTTACAATAGTTTTACCAAGAACAAACTTGTGAATAGGATCAATTGTAAAATATTTCCTTTCAGATAATTTCTTATGTTTCATGTCATTGAATGAATAAACATGCATTGCATTTCAGTAGACAATGATAATTTGCATTGAGGCAGATCTGGTTCTCATGCACTGTTTTATGTGCATTCACCTGCATGCATGCATGACAGTAGTTTAGTGTGTTTCATCAGTAGTAAGTGCGTGTTGGTTTTCAGCCGCCATGGGTGCAGTTTAATTGTTAGCTTTGTAAAATGGATGAGATACATTAATAACATGCGGTATCAGCTCCTCATGGTTACACTAACCATTCAAGTATGAGATTTATCCTGCATTCAATTCAATGCACATCTGAGGAGTGAAAAATGTCATTTACATGATAAATTGTTTGCTCTTTGCTCAAAGGTAATATCTCATGTAATATCTTTGACTTTTAGTTGCCCTTTCTTTGGATATCAAAAGTGGTGACAGTATCACCACCTTAGACACATTGTTTAAGGTGTAAAATTGGTACATTGATGTAAAATTTACTAAATTTATCACCGCAACGATTGGTTCCATTGATATCAAGCAAACAATGCTTTACAGGCTTTTGGGAGTAACATCGTATCTATTAATATACTCGTTACTTGTTTCCATAATGTCGCAATGTTTAATTACACGCAGTATGAATCTGGCGCCAAAATGGTTAACTATAATAAGGATAATAAAATAACAATAGACATAAGGAATAAAACAATTTAATGACAGTAAGATGTGTGTTTATTAGCCTTGTTAATTAATTTTCTCCTGTCATGCAAAGAAATATTTATATCAGACCAAACCTGAGTAGCATGGTTAGTTTTATTTGTTTGTGTCCTTTTGAGTGGAGGGATCATAAGCAGACCATAGATGGATAATGTTACAGATTACAATATTGATATTCACTATTATGGTGCACATACAATAAGAACCTTTCAATAATTTTGTTAATTCCCTTTAATTATTACATGATAAATATTTAAGTAAGTGACCTGAGTCCTGCCAAAATGTATACATCAATTTAGCACCAAATAAAAAAACAAACATTTTTGTCAGATTGTTTTCATCAGGAGAGAAAAAGATGTTTTCTGCTTGAATAAGTAATGCAAAAATAGATGAAATCATTTTACTTTCTGCTGTGAAAACTTACTCAAGCTTGAAAATAGTATTGATGAAAGTACAGAAATATCAGGTGTTCTTTCATTACTTTGCAGGTTGATTTATCCATCTTCATTGATTTCTTCATGTTTAATGTTATAATGGATGTCTGAATGGTCTTTAAGGCTGTCCAAGACATAATAAATCATTTTTAATAATTGCTTTATGCAATATTATCTGATGTAAAAATTTTGAAGTGTTTTCCCATTGTTTTGGAGTTACAATGTTCAAACTTTAAATGACGGTATTACCAATAGTAAAAGATAAATATTCAGAAACAATATATATCATTACTAATGAAACATTTATAAGAAACTATGAATCATTTTATGAAGCAAAGTTTGCAAACAAATTTGAGCTGTGAATATCTACATAGGTAAACATGTAAAGGTGTCAGCCTAGCTGCTCATCCATCTTGCTTAAAACACATCTACCTGACAAGGAAGGTGACATCCCATAAAAGCTGGGAGGGAAACATGAATCCAAATCAATGTAGGAGGCTTTCTGTTTCCACACTGTTTTTTACCTTTGATGAGACTTTTTGTAATTTATTAGTTTACATAACAGAAAAAGTAAGGTAAGCAAGAGGCAATTTACCAATTTCAGGTAGCTATTTTAGCATGTCACGCAGGATAAATGACCAATGTTTTAATTTCCCTTTACAGACATTGTAAACAGTGGTGCTGTTTGTACTTTACTTGTTTTGTGATGTAAGTGCAAAACTACCAAGGAACATGACAAATTGAGGCTTCTATATCTATGAATCATATTAATTTCTTTGGGACAAGACGGAATTTTTTATACAGGCCAATAGTTATCAGTGTTAACATAAAAAGTATCTAAAAACGAGTCAGGAGGCTCATTCCAAACCTGAAACCCACCCATGGCTAAAATTCTAGCCTTACCCCAGTATTCTGACTTGCTTCTTCAAAAACCATCACATTTCACAAATGAAATAGGTGCTTTCTCTCTTTAAATGTTTGAAACTAAATTGTTTATGATTGCTTATAATGTCACATTTAGTCATTCTCTGTATGCACTGACTAGAGATTCAGCTAATTGTGTTATATCCATGGTAGCAATTATTAAGTATTATCTATTTGCATAAATCTAAAATAAAAAATAACATTGCAATCATTAACAATTTTCATCTTTTCAAAGTGTGCTTTTGCAACAGAAAAAAGTTCAAATGTAAACAATATAACTGTAATGTAAAAGTGATAAGTGTCAGCAGTATTTCAAAAAGTAAAAATCTAAAACTGTGAAACCATATGTTCCATATAATTTAGCAATCCACAATTGATTAATACCTCAGATGTAAAGGTTTGATTAATTGCCAAGCCCTAAAGATGAACTTTAAACAGATGGAGATGCTGCTGCTTTTGAGGGGGATTTTTTTCATAATCCACTTATGTAAATCATTATAATTGTAGTTTTAGTGTGTGTTTAGTTGCACCTGAGTAACAATAATTACAGGTAAAAAGTAATAAATCAAGTATTCACAGATAAACAACAATAGAGACTCAGTTATCACACTGTACCATCACATGCTTCAATACCTCATCTCTATTTTTCATCTGAATTCTTTGTTCCTACATCATCATGAATTTACAGCATCATTATTATTATCCCCCAAAAAGATCAAATAGAAGCCCAGGAGGGATAATCGAAGATTTTGTCAATTTTGAAACAGTAGATGAATGGTGTTGTTTATATTGGGAGCATTTGCTTCACACCTTCCTAAACAATGTGTTCTCATAATTAATGGTTTAATTATTGACCAATAGCAGGTCTGTAAACCATTAATTGTGAGATTTTGTCCTTTGGTGCATTTAAGAGGACTTAAAAGGGATCAGTTTGTGGTTCTGCACAAATAGTCCTTCATTATTTCTACTTGCATAAATTTTCAGATTGTTTATGAATGTGCATTACAAAAATCGAATAGTTGAATGTGCATTACATTGAAACTTGTCTCTGTTGAGGCATTTTGACAACAGGCTAAAGTAAACTGTGGATACACATTTTCTGAAATTTGTTTAAACAATTAAAAATTATCTAATTTGGTATTGATGTTTTGTTATTCATGACAAACATTGTCAAAAATCTCCACTTTTGAAAGGTTTAAATATTTTGTCCACCCCTAAGTAAAATCTACTGCAGTTCATGAATAAACTTTTTCACCTTTTAGAGAAGTTTTTCACAATACTTGTTTAAAAAATATGATGTTTAACTAATAATACAACACTAAAATAGTTTGGTACTTAAAATAGCGTTACTAAAGTGCTAAGTTCCAAACACTAGAAAGTTTTGAAAAAAGTTGACACAAAAATTGCAGTCAGCTGTGCACATAGTGTCTTCATATCAGTGAGCATATCTTGTGTCCATCTTGTACACTGTGTGTGACAAAGCACAATTAGCAGAGACCCAGTGTTACATATGTTGTAGCTGGACATGCAACATTGGCCCAGGGCTGGACAAGAGCCTTAGTTCAGTAAACATTTCAAGAAATGACGAAGGTGGAGCATCTCACCAATGTCACAAACTTATGTCAATAATTAACTTAGTAGGCTTCACTTTTTTTTCTAAAACCGAACTCGTTGAACTTTTATTGAGAATTGCTAAATTAACAAAATAGAGAAAATGAAAAGCAAAAAAATCATTAAATATTATCAGTTGTAAGGATGAAACTGTTATATTACTGCATCAAACATAGGCTTATTCTGAGCATGTTACTAAAAACATTGAGAAAATTTTAACTTTTGCATTGAAGCAAAGACAACTGCAAAGGATTACAGGTAAATTCAAAATTGCAGCACGTTTTCTGAAGTCATGCCAGTAGGTATATTGACAAGCAGAAAACATCCTGTGGTAATGGCTTTCACCCCAGAGCAACAGCCATTCACACCTTTTATCCCAATAGAAAGGAATATCTGGTTATATTTCTCAATGACATGAAATTTCTATTCCAACTTGAGAAGACTTCAATTTGTTTTCTGTCACGACATAACATCATCTACTTTGTGTTCCTAATGCTCTGTATTTCTCTGTGTCTATATCTGCTTTTGAAATCCAGTTTTTGATGCCAGTGATTAAGGACCTTAGTGTGGGAGATGGTAAAGAACAAAGGAAGTACTTTGTCAATAATAAGTGCACATCAATAATGCACCAAATACACTTTGTGAGACTAGATGAAACTTTTAGGTACAGTGTTCTGTTCTAAAATTGTACTTATGATTTTAGGTTCATAATTTTACAGAATGGTAATCAGAATATGTAGCTTTTATGCTGGTTTTCCTTGAAGTTTTAGTTATTTATGCTCAGAAGCAAATTTGTGTGCTGAAATTGTGGCTAATTTTAAGTTAATTTTCACATTTTGTGTATAAAAAGGTACCTATAAATGTGAAACTTCTTAAAATTGTATAATATAAAATATTTAAATCTGTAAACAGTTACCACAAAATAAACAGAAATTTCCAAATATAAAGCAAGAAAAGGAAACTATGCAGACACATGTACAGGAGTATCAGTTCCTCTGTTGGCAGGTGCTTCAGTTCTATACCTGACATGTTCAATTTAGTACTTACTCTTTAAAGCCACAGTCTTTTTGTGTCCAAAAGGTAACAATAAACAGCATCTGAAATCATTAGACTAATTTGTAACTTGTATCTTATACATGACACTATTCTCATACATCACAGGTCAGCTCCATGTGGGCTATGTTACATGTTGGAACAATAGGGAAAATATTTTAATTCAGAACGTTCTCTGACACGAACCCAATTAGATATTGGAAGCCAAAGACTTTTGTTTAATGAAATGCTCTTTAGTTTCCTGAATATTCAAGAGTGCTTTCCAAATAATTTGACTTTTTGCCTGAAATTTCCGCTTTTGTTGTTACTTTTCCATTTGTGTCACTGTGGGACCGATCAGTATGAAAGCCTGTTTTTTTTTTAATAAAGTAAGTCTTTAGTACTAAATAATTCTACATTAGGACAATAAACTAATAATTTTATTGGCTTATTTCATGTGAAGGAAAGTATTGAAATATTTCTCAGATTGTACCAGATCCAAGAGAGTACAAGGCGGGTAAAGCACAACCTTCCATGCAATTATAAATTACTAAATTGGCTGTGTCAAGTTGTCAACATAACACCGTTTCAAATTAGAATACTTTTGAAAATACTGTAACTGGGAAAAATATTATTACAGAAGTATTACTTACTAAGTTATTTGCTTTTGAACAAGTAGAAATAAGTTTGCAACCGCAAAGGGCATTGTGGTTTCAGAAGTTTAGTGCATTCATATTATTTTTAGAACTTTTGAGCCGGGATAACAAAGAATAATGAAGACATTTTGGACCTTTTGACAGCAGTAGTAACATACTGTTATTATTTACTCACACCTGACAACAATAGTCACAATAACATATGAAACCCAATCCTACATGTTTTTAACATTCCTGAAAACAGTAAGCCATTGCAAGAGCAAGGATGCCAAAATAAATGATGCTCTGTGTGAAACCCAACACCTTTTTACTTAAGGTACAAATGTGTAAAAGGTCCATAAATTGTAAATGTACTATATTTGCCTCCATCAATCTCTTTAAAATTGATTGGTATCAGTACAATAAATTTTCTTCCTCTATGGTTTCAATGGCAATATCGTATTGATAAAATTTGAATTAGGAAAGTTATTGTTGTTAATGTGATGGAACTGTCATCACTTAGTGACAAAAGCAAAACATGTGCTCCACCAGAACAGAGTTTTAGGTGTGTGTAAATAAGGGTTTGTACAAAATCAAGAAGATTTACAATAAATAAGAGGTTTATGGAATCTTGGCATTGTATTGGCATAGGTGTGAGGATTTCCTTCAGGCTGTGGTATAATGAAGAAAGGTGGGATGGAAGCAATGGTGTTAAATGTCAGTTTAATATATTGTCCTTTTTAGGTAGCACCAGGAGTACTTCATATTTGCAATGGTAATAATGGGCTGCCTGTAGTGCCAATGCTTCAGAATTCTTCTTTTTAACTAAAGGTTTCTAACTCCAGATGTTTTAAAAAGTGAAAACTAAACTTATCATAGTGTAACCACTGTTTGTGAGAGCAGGTGCATAAATCTTTCAGTTCATTTCAAAGCTTTGTACTTTAAATAGTTCTTATGCTTTAAGAAATGATTAGTGGTATTTTAAATGTGTTTGCTTCTCCATTCATATAGTGAAATGTGTTTATGTGCTAAAGGGGAAAGCAATGTTATAATTTACCTAATCACTTGTTTTGCCTTATTTAATTTGTATTGAGTTTTCTACGTTTGAAGATAAAACAGCCAAAAGGCTTCTCTTGAGTTGGTCTTGTGTGCCAAATTATTCCATGTGATTTATAATCAAATTAGGCTTTTTGCTGAAAATAAACATGATATAAAAAGTACCTCTAATTATACCTAAAGTTCTCTACAAAAAGTAGTTCCCATAGACCAGGCACACCTGCCTTACATGTCTGTACACCTACCACATGGCTCACGCAGATCCCCCACCTGAAGCAAGTCTATTATCGCTCACATGTACTGCTGGATGGGTCACGTGGTCTCCCAGCTGCTGCTGTAGAAGAAGGGAAAGTTGTTCAGTTGGAATTGTGAGAGTTGTCAATGCGGATTGCTGTACAGTTGTTCTAGTGCTCTGTGCATTTGTTTGGATTATGAACTCTTTGATCTTAAAGGAGCACAAGGTCTCAAGAAATAAACTTCAAAGGAATCATTATATATCTGATTGGGGAGTATTTAACAACCACCTGCTCCAATAGGAAGAAATAGAAATAAATAGAATAATTATCTCCCTTTCCCAGGAGCAGAAATAAGGTAAGCATTTCTTTATTGAAGGCTTGATGTAAAATATCTACCAACATTACATAGACTAATCAAAAGACTCAATTCCAGTAAAAGTGGCATAAGAATGAATTTCTGCCTGCTTAATTGTTTTTGCATAGAATCCTATGTATTCATTCCATATAAGGTAGGCATTACATTTAGTGTTCTATATTGATATCACACAAATGAATAAGAAATATGGAGTTATGAAAAAGGTAATTTTGAAGATGTTGATTGTAAAGTTTGAATGCTTCTGATATTCAATAGAATCGCAAAATGCATTGAAAGTGCAGTGAATACAGATCTATTTTAACATAATAACTTCTCAAAAGATGAACTTTTAGTAAAAAGTCTTGAAAGTATAATGCAATTGAAGACCTTATGTACACAAGCTATAGAGTTACAGGTTCTATCAAAAGGATGCAATTATTGAAAGCTGCGTGAAGCACACGAATGTTTATTATGTTTCATGGAAAAAACATGATGCTAAAAACTACCGTAGGTGTGTCTGTTACAACTTGATGGTAATTATTAATTTGAAATGTCAGCATGAAACATTTTAAATGTAAGTCTAAAGGACAACAATTTGTATTTGGCTAAGATATTTCCCAGAAGGGCTGCAGGCTCAGCGTTTGCAATACAGTAACATTTTCATTGGGCACTGGACAAACTACCCTCATCCACATACTGTTTTTAAATTACCTATATTATTTTATTCGGTATTTTATACTCCATTGGACGAACCTACTGTCGCCCAATGCAAGTTTTACTGTACTTGATTGTGTCCTACGTTACACTGGGATTTTATCAACTAAGAGTCCCGGGATCTATTGATTATGATTCCTTACTGAAGGTGATCACAGGAAAAATGGTCACCATTGAAAGTAGTACCAATATCTCTACAAAGTGGTTGCATGCATACCCGTCTAATACAAGTAGGGCTGCCTCATCGGACTAAGTTTGTCATCGGTGATTGGCACTACCAAATTGATCGATGATCGATGTATCAGCCAAAGTTAAATTAAGCACCATTTTATCAAGAATCAGAATCAAACTGATGAAACACAGTTCCGTTGCACATCATATATGGCAATTTGAGTTATGTTATCATGTAATTTTGTTCCATGGAAGTTTGAATGCCCTGACAGTAGTGAATTTTATCAGTGTAAATAATTAATTTTTGTAACTTTACAGACAAAATGCAAGGAAATGTTAATTTCCAAATATGGACGATGAGCCGGTGTTAAAATTGACATCGATGAACACCGATTTAAAAGATACTGATCGATTGATCGGATATCCGATGAATCGTGGCAGCCCTAAACACAAGGAGATTCGAAGATTGTCACAAAACAGAAAGCTGTAGCTCCAGTGCGCGGCACAGTGGCTTGTTTAAAGCAGGTTCTAATGTACGTTGATATTTTACTGCTCTAAGTTTTGTGTAATTTTGAGACGATAATGTCAAACGCATTGAATTTCTCAGAACTAGACAGTCTTGCTACAGTTTTGATTCTCACACTGATGCGCCTGGAGTCACGACCGCGAACGTGCGGTATTAAATTTAATTGTCATGATTTTTGTATCAAGTTACACATGAAGCTGTTGAGCTGAACAGAGACCTTTCAATATTAACTTCACCGCGATGTATATTCCCCTGGGCGGAAATATAACGTACTAAATTTAGTGGATGAGTAAGAATTCGATAACGTGTTCAAGAAAATTCATATGAATACAAATTAGGCATTTTAAAAATCTAAGTTGAAGTTGAAACAAAGCTTAAGAAGTTTGGGCCGTACCGAACCGTACAGATTTGAGTGGTCTGCCTAACAAAGAAAGCTTCATAGTTGCACAAATTCTATTTGACACAAATTGGTTGCTTTTCTTCCTCAAAGAATGTCACTTGTGTAATTGTGCACTGTGCTACGGCACGGAAAACACTGGACAGATTTGTATGGATAACTGCTTTGAATCTGCATACCGTATATTGCCCAATTAACGCGCATGCGCGTATGAGTTATTTTTGTACATGTGACCTCTGCTGCCAACTCTCAGATGGCTTCTTTTTGAGACGGCAAACACAAACATACTTAATGACACCTTACAAACATGATTTTATAAGTCTGTTGTTATGAAACAAGGGTATCTAACGTTTCCAAATATATGAGTCTACATAGTAGGTACTAGTTTTAGTGAAAAAGTGTGGCAAATTACAAGGTTTGATCCATTACATACCAAAGGTCTGTAGCTGATGTTTGCAAAAAGTTCCAGAAATAAGCAGAAAAGGGGATGCGTGTTAATTAGGGCATGCGCGTTAGTTAGGCAATTGGTACTTACAAAAATGTACATTAATTTTAAATTCTGTCACCAGCTTCTTGTTAAGTGCACTATCAATTTAAACTGAATAACGTTTAAAGTGTACATTGTTGGCTGTGTCTGTGATGAAGTTGGTTACGAGCTAATAAGGAGCCTTATGTCACGACAGCGCTGGATCTATGTCATAACTAATAATCCTGATTTGCTACAGTTAGGCCAGACTCTTTTAATTTTGTTTGATTACATTTCCCACCGCTCTGAAGACAAATATAAATGAAAAGTGGATTATAATCAAATTATAAAACCCAGCTACAATCATTCCGAGTCAAAAACAGGGGTACCAGCGGCCTCACAAAATGGCTGCTCTCTGATCACAGAGATGGAGCTGACACATTTTTATCAAAATACCTTTAAAATAAAAGAAAACAAAGGAGAAAGTTATGTGTCAATTCTATGACTTGTAATTCAAAAAATAACTTGATGTAAAGTTCGCCGCTTGGAAAGAATTACAATCAATATAAAAAGGGAGAAACAAATAGTCTGGCCTTGTTTCATAAAGGTGCAATAAAAGTAGATAATATTGCGCTATAATTCTCTAACCTTCACTGATTCCCTACAATAAAAGGAGATAATACTGTGTTATAATCCCCTGACCTTCGCGACTTAGGCACAATTGGATCAGAATTAAATTCATTTAATTAGGAGGGATTAGTGATTAATGAACATATGGCTAGAAACAAGGATTTATCGATTGCGTAAAATACGTCATTTAATGCGGAATTAAACGTAAAACGTAGCGTTAATTTGCGTGACCTTAAGTGCAGTGACGTTACGTCAAGGTAGTTACGTAAAACGTCAATAATTACAGACGTTAATCACCAACGTTTTACACCTGAAAGTCATACACTTTATAAATAGCAAACAGGACAAAACTGCCCACATTTAAACTTAATTTTATAACAATAGAGTAGATCTTATGAATGAGCAACCACAGAATTTTAAACCAAATTAGCCGTAAATTAAAAGTGGCCTTTCAAAAGAATGACCTTTGAAACGGAGGTTTATTGTACTACTGGTAAAGGTTTGTTTGAGATTTATGTCTTTACTGATTTGGAAATTGCAGGACAAAAAACATTCTGGATACAAATACAAATCTGTGAAATGAAATAGAAATAACAAGTATTTTAGTTGCTTATCTAATAATTCCTGACTGACCATTTTATTGCTAATTTCTCCTTTCGAACATAAGTCCAATAGGAGTTAATTCCAGTTCATAAGGCCAATAAAAAGGGCTTATGTCCGACAGACAGCAGGACGCACGGTTTGATGGATGATTACCTGAGGATAATACCTTTGTCCCGCCACTTCAAAGCGTCTGGTTCCAGTACGTGACAAGGTGTGATGCAAACTAATTGAACGTTTGGAACTGCCAGGTCAAAATTTAACCGGACAACCGAAGTTTATTGTTTTCACTGATTCTGTGGTGAACAGTCTGTCGAGTTTGTTTTTTTTTCACAGCCACGGCCATTGAAATCAGTGATCAGAGTAACCCCAAGTCCAGAGCAGAGAGTACCAGAGCCCATAAAATGTTTTAGTAGGTCAAACGTTAAAAATGTAGTTACATATCGCAGTTCCTGACAACGAAATAATCGAACTAAAATAAACAACTGTCGGATGGAAATAGTAATCAACAATTGTAAACTTACGCATTAAAATGTATGTCTACTGAAGGAAACTTTGAGTCAACTGGATCACAATTTAACGACTTGAAAATCATTATGGAAATGTTACAGCACTGCATCATCAGACCAGGGTGTAAAATAGGTACCTAAACAATTTAGAGACAGTAATACTTGGCTTAGTTTTAGTTTTGTAAAACTAATGGCTTCATCGTAGCAGTATTTAAAAATTAGAGATCTGCTGACTTTGGTTACTACTTAATGGTTAGGTGAGGAAATGGGCTAAATCAATTGCAAAATGATACCACAGCAATAAAACAAACCTTGATTGCTCGGGTCGATGTCACTATTCGGGAAACATTTTCAAACCATTTTCTCGAGGTAATTGCAGGTCACAGAAGGGCCCTTTTGTGGTAGAGCCATTTCAAGCATGTTGATTGGTCAGAACAAGGTCACGCAATGTCTCGTCTGTTACTACAAGGCCACGCGTGATCACGTGCAATTGAAGCGTGATGTTGTTTAATGAGGCACATCCTTCCGACATTAATTTAACTGAGAGCTTGATAAATATATTATCAATTGACGGTCATCAATTGCAGAATGTTTTTTGTTCACCCAGAGAGTTATGAATTTAGTTGTGTCTGTGTTGTCATATTAGTTGTTCTTTTGTTGGCTAATTTTAATGGTTAAATTATGATTAATTACAGAAAAACAATAGATTATAGATGGTGTTGCATTGTTCCCTTGGAAATATTATGACACTAATAGCTAAGATCTGTGGTTCCACTGGATGAATAGTGAATTCATTCAATTTTTGTTCCTTAGATCATATATTACAAAAGAGAAATAAAATTATGTTTTACAGAGGCGTCACATTTTTTCCATATCAGGTAATTTCATTTGAGATTTTAAAATCGAAGAAATTCAGACATAGCTCGGCATGCTTTACTCCTGGTGTACAAGCGAAGAGATTTGTTGGTCAGTTTTATACATTGAAGTAGTTCACATCGGTTTTCTTCTTACGAAATGATATAATAAATTAAAGGGTTGGTAAAGCAAAGTATGGAGTAAAAATAGACTCACATAACCGACTTACAATCGGCAATAAATTGAAATTTATTCATCTGCTGATGGTTTTAACCGCTGACCAACAAAAGAGAACTAGATGCATACTAAAATTACTTTTATTTTATACAAGCAGTGTTAATTCGTTTTCTTCCATACAATAATTCCCGTACATTTTGATAAAGCTAGTAGATATTTCAACACCAGAACGGGAATAGTAGATTTTGCTTGGGACAAGAATCATTCATGCAACAGAGACCAGAAAGAACTCAATTGCCTCTCAAATAGGAATTTTGCCAAATGTTATCTATGCTAAATGAACAATCAACATGTTCATGTGGTTTTGTGGCATAAAAGTTTTCCATCGTCAAATTTCATGTGAATGCACCAGGCCTCCTCACCTGTTCTATCATTCAGGTAATATTATGTTAGCTTCACAATGCACCGTTGTCTTGTCATACTATAATTGTTAACACGTTATGAACGATAATACAAGAATAATCAATATATAATAATGCATTGTAATAATTATTAAACCTAATCAAATGGCCATCTGTTACTTTATTATAGATGTGTAGCCTTTGTTTGCTTACATCACATACATAAGCCAAAAACGGCTTGACGGACCTGAGCGGATAACTATTTTGAGTACTGTGGTCCTCACTTTGAGATATGTTGGTATTAGCAAATCAACACTGTTTTTATTTGTACTTACAAATAGCAATGTCAGGTCATGAAATTTCTATTAAAACGATGTTGAAATGGTTGGGTTTTTTTCCTGGATTATTCCTCAGTAAGCAACTGATGTTACTTCATTCATATCTATCAATTAGCATAAATTTTATAAGATAACAATTTCTGATATGTTTCACTAGTGTAGAATTACGTCCAAATAATTTAAATAGAAAGTCACGAAGAAATACCTCACGGATCCAGATGATACAAACCAAATGACAATGGATTCATGCTGAGAATCTGGTCACATGCCGTAGTGTTACCACATCTGGACTAATCACGAGGGTAACAGCCTTTAAGATAACAGGGATCAGATCCAAGCTGACCCAAGTGAGATGCAAGTTCTTTCTTTTTCCCCTTTATCATAAAGGAATAGGAATGATTTTACAGTGAGAATGGCTTTTACTTTTATGAGGAAAATGTTTTCTCAAATCAGAGATTATTTGTTCTGGATCGGAAAAGACTTAAATGAAAGGAAAAATACAAAAATTGTGGCAATAACAATTTTCTTTCTACCAGAGGAATCTGTCTTTGAAAAAAATATGTTGTAAAGAATTTCCAAGAACAAATTTGAGAATTTTACTTTGAACATTACTCTGCATCTCTCTGTTACCTTTAAAAAACGTTTATCATATACTTAACAAATAGACGTCTATCAGCTAATGATCATAAACTTAACTGATTGCTTAAATAAACGAAATTAAACGCCTATAGATAAACGTTACTGTGATCCGAGTAACCAGTGCATTACCCATGGTGAATAGAGAACGATAATACTAGTAATTTTAATTATTACTTATTTTTATTACATTAACG
>JBCAUI010349185.1:0-14968 GCA_038406195.1 Haplosyllis anthogorgicola | reverse complement strand
ATTAAATATAGTGTCGCCCCTAGCGGGGAACCCCACGTTGATTTGTAGCTGGACTGCCAGCTATCCTCTCTAACATTGAAGGATGCTTTTATTTACATGAACTTGCGTATTAAGCTGCTAAAAACACTTATCCGTAACGTTCCCAAAATACACATGAACAATGCTTTTTTGTCAAAACTTTATTAAACGGTTGCTGAGTACAGGATATATTACATTCCTTGTCTATCATCAAGTGAATAATTGGTTTATGCATTTACAGATGATCAGAGCATGAAAGTCCTATCAGTTTGAAAAACAGAAATCCATGCTGTGTTTTAATCCACCTCAAATACCACAGCCTGAATTTTTTGTTCCTATTAGTTAAGGAACAATAACACATCAAAAGCACAGCCTGTAATTCTTTTTGTAATCTTTTTCTGTACGCTTCCAAATTAATAGGAATTTCAGGAGCTGAACGCTCTCAGGGTGACAGAAATATCAGCAGCTGATAGATATAAGATTTTAGACATTTAAATTTACCCTTTATGACTGGCACAATTTTGCCACTAACTCTACATAGGTAATAACATATGTAATGTAATAAACATAAACTACGTATCCAAACACAACGGAATTGTTATCAATTGATACGTCAACCATTGTCGTTCCTTCCTGATGCATGTTACATGCCACTTTTTGCCTGTGAAATTGTAATAAGATCCCATGAATCTACTGAATGCTACTAAAGTAATAAAAATTTTAACTCAGAAAGTATAATTCACTGGGGATTATGCGATTAGCAATTTTCGTCGAGACATTTTATACTTAATAGTTTCGATTGAAATGTTGCATTCCTCAAACAAATAACAAACATAAATGATTCATCTTAATACACAAAGCGGATGAACAAATCACTTAATTGCCTGTAACAAATAGCGCGTAATTTATACCAACCATCATGCATAAAAATTTTATATCTATGTACAGGTTATAAGTGAGTATTACGTTGTAGCGTGTTTCGCGAAACCAGTACACAGAAATCATATCAAAACTTTAATACGGTACCTTATGGGATCTCCCTTGTGTACCAGTATACAAGTACACAATTGATCCGATTTTTGGGTAATGTATAGTCTGGGTCTGTCTATTTGCCACATAATCAGAAAAGTGATTTGGTTATTGCATTGAAAGAAATAAACTGCCGAGGAGGGAGCAGTGGACAGCTTGTTCGTTCCTTACTCCACATCCTGAGGAGGAACAAACTGTTCACTACTCGTGACAAAACATGGCAGCCAAGCAGAAAATCCACAGGCTTCAACTGATGCTATCCCAAAACGTTTTTTTTATGTGTTTTCTACTTTTTATTCTCAAAACTGGCAGTTGGCTGTTAGTCGCCACAATATCTTAGTCACGTTAAAACGAGATATCTTGTCGACTTGTTTGTTTGCAAACAAAATTCCGCATATTCCATTATGAGGGATGACAGGGTAACTCATTTGCACATATCTTTTACCAACTCAATAAATTTCAATAGACAAAATGTCTATTTTTCAACCAAAGCAAACAATTATAAGGGTTTGAAATTAATATCTTACATCCAGTGACAATTCTGTTTATTATGCATGTTTACAAAAGTAAAAAATAATTTGAATACCTTTTTTTCGTCAAGTCCATGTCAAAAAGTAAATAAACAAATCCACAAGATAATGTCTCGTTTTGACGTGACTATGATAATAAGCTTGATCCAACAAAACAAAACACTTTTGGTCCCTCTGGTTGTAGACGTTGTTGAATAGATTTTGAAAATAGGAGTGTATGTATGGGACGGTGGACAGAGGATTTTGATTAAAAAGGCATTCTTGTTATTTATGCCTTACAACAACCACCCCAAATCTATCACAAAACCACGCACTGTTTTTTGTTTTGGCAAATCTGTGACTTTAGTTGACATATCACATATCAAGTATCACTCAAGGTATTTGTTCTATTTGGCAGGTACAAATTAATGACTACAATCAAAATTTTTTTGTCCTCACATGACATATGACGGTAGCAATTTTTTATACCCTTGGATTGTAAAATGCATTAATTTCAAGCATATTAAAATTCTAGTGCATTGTGGAGTGTCATTGTTATTATGTAAGAACTTGATATATAATCAGTTGTCTTGCACACAACTTCCAACTTTCGATTTTTTAATCACTATTACTGTCAACAATCTATTTCTTGATACTATTAATCGAAATATGTTAACAATATCATTCGCATTCAGTTATTGGGCTATCACTAAACCCTATATTTCTTACTTTAAAATTTTGAAATATGTATCAAGTGTATCACGATTAAAGAATAACATGATTAATCATCATCTGAATCACTTCTTCCTTTCTTCTTCTTTTTCTTCTTTTTCTTTTCGTGTTTCCTGTCTTCATCATCACTGTCTGATTGCTCTTTGTCTTTATCTTTATCTTTATCCTTCTTTTTCTTTTTCTTCTCGTGTTTTGCTTCTCCATCTGAGTCGGAGTCATCGTCTTTATTCTTCTTTTTCTTCTTTTTCTCTTTCCTTGTTTCCTCTTCATCTGATTCATCTTCATTTTTCTTTTTTTTGTCTTTCTTTTTCTTCTTTCTGGATTCTTTTACATCATCCTCACTATCCTCCTTCTCGTGTTTGTCCTTTTTCTTTTTACTTGATTTCTTTGATGACTCCTCTTCTTCACTTTCCGGTTCTTTTGATTTTTTCTTTTTCTTTTTCTTCTTCTTGATTTCTCTCTCCTCATTATCATCACTGTCACTACTCACTTTCTCCTTTTTCTTCTTACTCTTTTTAGGTTTCTCAATTTCATCTTCACTATCACTATCTTGTTTTTTCTTTTTCTTTTTATCCTTCTTTCGCACAACCTTTTCCTCCTCATCATCACTACTGTCGACTTGCTTTACCGGTTCCTTCTTTTTCTTGACTGATTTCTGCGGTGTTTCTGCGTAATCTACACCACTTCCACTTGAGTAATCTGACGTTTTAGATGCAACCGAATGATGACTGTTGCTTCTTCTTGGCGTAGGATCTGTATAATATGATCTCACAGATCTGCTGGACACCATGTCAGATTGTGTTATGCAGGGAAGTGATAGGTTGGAAGTTACCCCAGCAGGTTCCGAAAGAGACGAATTAGCCTGAAATATAAAAATACAGAATGTTAAGTAAATTAATTTAAAAAGTATCAATTTCTGTGGAGAATCCTTTGCTCATTTGGACATTCCATGCCTTTTTCATTGCACTAAAATTTTATCCTGTGCAAGCATTGCACCAAATCGTTTCTTTTTTTGCGTTCACTTCAGGAACTTATATCAATCTGGAACGGTCCGAGACGACAAAAGAGTTTCACTTTTATTAAAGCGCACAAAATGACGGAGAAAAGTCTATTGTTGTAAAATTGACGCATTTATTCCTGTGGAGTACCAACATTGTTTTACAACTTTCGTTCTACACGATGGTGAAATTTATTGCGTCTTATCAGTTTAAGAAATTCGATCTTGTGTTCAAAACAAACAAACAAACAAACAAATAGAAAAACAATATGGCAAAAATATAAGTCAAATAATATGAGTAAGTATTTCTAAGAATTTTATTACGTGTTTGAGGACAGTCAATGTCTCTATAATTTATGTTCACGATTCGTAAACACACGCAATCAATAAGATAAACACATCAAGATGTTTTTGGTATGAACTCGCATTTCCAAGATCTCATTAGATTGGAACTAATTCTTTATCACTTGTTTACGACAAACTTCTGATCAATATGTCAATAGAATTCTCCTGACAAGCCCCAGTTAGAAATGATATATGAACCGATCTCAAAATCTCGTTTGTTGTTGATTTTACTGAGCTCTTAGATTAATATGGTTCCGAATTTGTAATTTGCATGTTTACCATGATGGATATTGCTATCACGTTTCTTATTATTATTTGGGACACATCAATAATAACGCCATTTCGAAAATTCTCCTAGATTTGAAATTAATGGCAACAACCATGTTGCTCTTCCTCAAATCGTTATCAGTTTTTTTTCACATGCACCTTTCCGTTATATTTATGTTGTAATACAGATATATATCATTAATTGGTATGAACTTGTGAACACACGTTCCAGGGGATCACTAAGAGAAACTCTGAAGAATCGCATTTGTATGCACCCTCAGCTTTTTTTGCAAAGGCCAGGTAGACGAAATTACCTCAATGCGTTCATAATGGTTGAGTAACAGAATATAAAAAAACTGCTCTTACTTTCGATAACCCTAATACAGAAATGCTAAATTCAATAACAGTACACGGAATCAAAAGCTTAACAAAAGCGCATCAAAAGCACAGCGTGAATTTATTTCATGCTTTCCTTTGTTCTATTTGTTTCTGTGTACTGTTCAAATTTCTATCATCTGCATCATTAGTTTAAATTAAAAACTTTCTCAGCCCTTGAATTTTTATAAATTTTGAAACGTACGGGACAAAAGAGACAACATGCTGAGCTTTTGAAATTCTATTGTTCCAAAACTGGTAGCTATTTCAGAGGCTGTAAAATATGTGGAGCGACGTCTTTATTGTAATCATGGGACCTTATTCAGTCGTTAACCCGGCGAACGGTATTAAACTGCGATAAAACCACATTTTAAATATTCATGGCCAATAATGGCTGGTGAATGATCTGAACAGTAGATTTCAATATTAAGGGGTGGCATTACGTATCAGTCAATAAACAGCGCATTTGATCATATTACATTGCTCTAACAGGTACCCCGAATACAAGCCACACTATTGAATATTCTGTAAATTCAATACTACATTTTAAATATTGTTAAATTGTCCGAAAATGTAAGATAACACTGAAAGGATTGATTAATAGATGGTCCCATACACTTTCCTCTATTGAGTTTATTTTCATGGAGAAGGAAACGCAACCTTAAAACAAATTGTTTTTCAATTCGAGGGCAATGAAAATTAAAACTTTTCCTAACAATGCATGTGATACTATGTCCGTATTGAGTTATACTATTCTTCCACTCGCGCCATTGTAAAATGCAAATGTAAACGTCACGGAGGCTGGAACAACGTTTTACGCTGTGCTTTTTCTGCACCAAAAGCACAGTGAGGAATTATTTTGTTCGTAAAAATGGTGAAATATTTATCTGGTAATTATTACATAGGCAGCTACTGAAATTCTTGTCATTTTGAAAATGTACTGAACAAATAAAACCTTGATATTGTTCCAAAACTGATAGGCACTTCATACTCTAATTACATATTAAAAGTATTGAGGTCATAGAAACCTAGGATAATAACCCGTCTTAGTTTCAACTTTGAAATGGTAAATGAATAACCAACTTAATGACGTGTTGTGTGTAGCAGGTGATTTCCAGATAAAGCTTGTTAATTTTTAGGACAAATACTATGTGTGCTATTGAATCGTTTATGAGCTTCCTGTCTGATTTATATGAATGTTTTCAATTCTGTAAACTCTTTGGACTTGAAATACAATATGATTTCTGCAAGAGAGCAGAACATTTTTGTTCATGTCTATTCTGGAAAAATAGCAGAAATCTTTACAAAATATTACCCCATGTCTTTGTCAGTCCCAAAATTCATATAATTTGCTTGAAACTTTGTTTGAATGAATAAGTTGCAGCATTAAATTCTATTGTGTCAAAATGAACCACAAGTTTTTTAGAGCTACGAACCGGTACTCGTATTTGGTTTTAATTGTTTTGATTTTGTCACAACCGTTTGGAAGAAAGATAAACCAATTCTTTGGTTTTCACTTGAGTGTTTAATTAATGGACACATTTTCCACAAAGTTTGCAATAAATAATGTATTATTTGTATCTATTTACATTTTAAACAACTATCTATTAACATTCAAGAAAGCATCATATCTACTTTATGTGCTTTGTAAGCCTGGATTGTCTTTTATTATGATGCTTCTAGAATTATCAATGACTACTGTTTTGGACTTTTGATCAATTTTCAACTCAATAAAGCTACTTCGAGGGGATAGCAACAAAACCAAATAAAACTGGTTATCGTTTGAATGAAAAACCGGCAACCGGTTGTGACAATTTGTAATCGGCCCGAGCTCTAGTTTTTTTTACATCAGTTACAGAATAATGGATGTCTTTGTTGGAGTCAGTAACATTCACTCGGAACTAGTGATTGTGTACCCAATTGAAACACTACAATGGTGCGTGTGTGCATGTGTATGTAAGTGTGTACACACCTCTCTCCTCTGCATTAGGATTCTGTCGGCTAATGAAATACCACCGTTGTTCTGTAGTTTCTTTCGTCGTAATCTCATCCTCAATTCCATTCTTTTTCGCCTCTCTTCTTCCGATATTCCGTGATTCCGATCCAATAACTGAGGACGTAAACCTGCAAAATAATTGAACAAAGTTAAGGTTGGGAAGGAATAATCCTCTCTGATAATTCCGGATTTGTTTCGAGGGTAACTTACTTTAGTCTATACCATAAAACATACAAAACGCCTTGTGCAATTATACGGAGGGAAAACATTGCATTTTTTGTAATGCAAAATGCAGAGTGTCAGAGCTTGGTCAAACGGTACACGAGCTGCGTTGCAGCGGATTATACTATAACAGAAATTAGCCATAACAGATCACGAAATCACTATCAAAAGTTTTAGGCCCCTCAATAATTGAATTTCGTTCCCGGCTGACTCATTCGTAAGTCTTGATTTTGAGAACGAAAGAAATTCACGCTGTGCCTGTACTACTCAAGCAAAGGCCCAGCGTGAAATTCTATTGTTCTTGAAATGAAATCCTAATCATGAACTGATCTGCTCTTATTTTAGAATTTGACCCAAATTAATTAAATTACCTTGTGCAGCTTGTCTCCTGGCTGTTTCATAATCACTTTGTTTAAACTGTAATAAAGCTCCACGAAATAAAAGTTTCTCATTGTCCTTGATGGCGAGTTGACTAACTGTGTGCCTGTCTAGTCGTAATAATTCATCCGCACTTTCTATACCGTTGATGGACAGTACCCGGGCAGTGGCTGGCGTCAACCCGTAATGGTGGCACCACCCGTAGATGTAGTCCTCGTCCCGGGTGACCCTAACCCGGGGATTACTATTGTAAGTACTCATACGACTCTGCTGGTTGTATAATGTTCCGGTACTTCCAGATTTGATTCGTGACAACCGATCTTCACTCATATAACCTGGCTGTCTTCGATCATATGTGGACACCATGTCTAGATTTCAGCTGCTGTCACCATTAAACCTTCGAGAAGAAAATAAAAATCATTTTGTCTTATTTATATATTTCATGTGTTCTTTTCATTTAAATGAATAAAATCCTAAAATACGTAGCTTACAATGCAATTAATGAATGTTTTTGATGTTCTAGTTTCAAAGGAGATTATGCAGCTATGCAGTCTTTTTTACCTTTTCCAACTTGTATCAGATCGTGAAATTACTATCAAAAGCTTAGCATGCCGCAACAATTGAATTGAATGAGCTCAGCATGAAATTCGATTGTTAGAGGGCGGCGCCAAACTTTTAATGGTAATTTTATGATTCAGAGGATGAAATAGCTGGTCAAGGCTCTTTATTTTGGTGTTCTTGTCTGAGTCAAAGACACAGCATTCTATTGACGCAAAATGAAATCCATTTCAGGAAGTTGTTTCAACGAGTGTCTCTCGTAATGAGTGTGTAAACCACACTAATCAGGTCCATATGCTTCCTTTTTATAAGGAAAGGTTACTCGGTAAAATCCATTAGGCCCTATGACAATGCAATAAGCTTGTCACTTGGTATGAAATGTGTTAAACTGATTGTCTTGTAACATTATTGAAAGTACAACTTCGTAAAACGGAAAGTGAAAGTGAATTTAAAAATCATAGTCTCCGGCCATAATCAATTTCAAGAAAATCCTTAATGTTTACAATTAAGTGCCATTAACTATGAACTATGAATCATGTTCATATTTAATTTAAAGTAAGAATTAATAATTGACTGCATTCATATCAAGAAATGGTCAATACAGCCAATGGAGATTGTATCTGGTCAATGGGCTCTCTCGTACCTTTAAACCTTTTGTTCTGACTGCCGTGCTAAGAGACACATGATATTGGCCGGTTCACGTACTTTGCGGGGGCAAAATTTCCATTGATTTCTTGATCTGTGTCCGCGCTTTTATTATTCTAATAAAATATTTCCTGGTTCTTTGAACTCTTGACCATTAACAACTGTTAGTATTATGACAGCCAAATGTGAAAGTATAAAATGCCTGGTTCAACGTGATCCCGAATTAATTCTTGAAATAAACAACTGTCACTACATTATCTGCAGCCAAACCAATTTTCTTATCCTGGGACACTTTAAATCCTCACGAGTAAATAAGACTTCAACCAGAGGTTGAAATTCATATCATTTTGGGAATAAAATTGATAGAAATTTCAGGAGCTGCTAAGAACAAATCATTAAATTTATATCAATTTTATTTCAATAGAATCTCAATAACTCGGCATGAAGTTCAATTTGAATTCAATTGTTGCGGGACCTTAAACTTTTGATCGTTATTTAATGATCTGATCATTAATTTAGTCTGATTAAACAAATTCAAAATTGTGTTTGAACGTTAGAAAAATTTGCACGGTAAATATGAAAAAAACTCACCATACACAACAAATGGTAAAAGTAATCCATTCAAAAATTGGGAAATGATTCAGCACGATTTTAAAACAAAATAAAAAAGACAAATTTAGACTGCAAAACGTAAACCAATTCATCCTATCTGTCTTTTCCTTTCAGGTAAATTCCACTTTGTTCATGAAGTCAATAAAACACTTCCTCTCACGGTTTCATTCGCCAAGTGAAATAAACAATTGACAAAAGCATGAAGCTGTTGCTGGAAATCCGTAACATGAAGCTGCCACTAACCGTGTTGAGCTGTTTTGCTGCCGTTTATATGGAAAAACTTAATCATAGACCGTTTTTTTTCTTTTTTTTTTGTTCGTTGGAGGAGCAATTGTCAATTTACTCCCAATGGAGAAAGCGTTGTGCACTGAATACGGAAATAAAGATGATTACTTGAGCCACTAACTAGAAATGACTTCTACAGCATTATAATTGAAGTACACATGTAGTCCGTATTTATTTTATCGACCAAGTATTTCACTAATATCTTTCTTAAAGGCTTCAGTTTCAAAGTTTTGGCGAAAATTGCACCCTTATATCTTGTACAAATGAAGTTGTAAAGTTTAGAAGAACAAAAACGTAGGAACCAAACCGATCATCAGAACAGGATGTTGTTAAAGGCCAATCAGATCTTACAAAACAACTGTGTCGCCGGTTGGCCATTTTGTCCCACCTAACATTCATTTATGGATCAAGTTATTGACACTCGCCCAGAACTTACATTTCTTTTTCTTCTCAATTTGGTTAATTAGTACACGAGAAGGCAATAATATATATATATTTTTTTAAATTCCCTTCTTTTCACATGCTCACTTATTTATAGTAATTTTGTTGAGCTGAATCCAAGATATATGTCTTAGAAAAAGAAAACTTACTGCTCAAATCCAGGCTTGACACACTTGAAAATGGTGTAAATAAGAGAAAGCTGATCATGATGGATCTGGAAGAAGAAGGGTGGGAAACCCCTGAAACTACTTGCTTAGCAGTTAACAGAGCCATCTGGAAGACTACAAACAGTTCTGATCAGATAGAGGGAGAGATCAAGGTGGCAAAAATACTGAATAATCATTGTGAGAGGATAGGATCAAAATCCAAGAAAAGAAGACCAATTGTGATGGAGTTTGCCCTCCAAGCTGATAATGATTTTCTTCTGAAAAACAAGAGGAAACTTCAGAAAGGTATTCACTCTTTGTGTTGCCACAGAGGTTACTAGCACTTATGGCAACTAAGTATAATTGATGTTATTGGCATGTGTCAATTCCTGGGTTATTATGTGGGTTACAACTTTAAATTCCTTCAGTCAATATGGTCATGCAAGTCACAGAGAATTTCTGACATCCACCCTCTGTTCTCCCAGGATCTTTCATCAAGGGTGTTTTGGTGAGACAATGGCACACCTGTCCCCCATAGCTTATCATATGTGGCCTCGGCAATTAGCTTGCCTCTAGTACTCTCCAGTAAGCACATAAGGGGGCTGTTCTGCATAAATTTTGCCTCAATACCAGTTTTGCATAGATCTTTTCCTACTCTTTGCCATTTGTTTTTGTCAAATTTCTGTATACCTTTTGCTAGTCATTTGCATTCGAATGGGTATTCACATTCAAGTATTGTACATGATATGCTAAACTCTTCATAATGGACAGCTTTGGCATGTTGGATGAATTGTTCACTGCTGTGGAACTTTACACCATTGATGTCAAAGGGTGAGTGGTGCATATTTGAGAATGGATGGTATTGACCAAAATAACAGATGACTTTATCATTACTCTTCTGACATGCTAGCATTAGATTTATATCTTTAGGAAGTTTGTTCAGGTTACCTTTGTTGTATTTTATGCCTTTGATGAGGAGATTCCCATTATCCCACTGACATTTCCCTTTATAGGCTTCATTTCTAATGACAGCACGATATATAGGTCATAAGAGATTTCAGGATTTAACTACATCCTCGGGGAGCTCTTCATTGATATACATGCCTTTCTGAAGGTTCCTCTTGTTTTTCAGAAGATAATTATGATCAGCTTGGAGGGCAAACGCCATCACAATTGGTCTTCTTTTCTTGGATTTTGGTCCTATCCTCTCACAATGATTCATCAGTATTTTGGCCACCTTGATCTCTCCCTCATTCTGATTGGAACTGTATGTAGTCTTCCAGATGGCTCTGTTAACTGCTAAGCGAGTAGTTTCAGGGGTTTCCCACCCTTCTTCTTCCAGACCAGTCATGATCAGCTTTCTCTCCTTTACACCATTTTCAAGTGTGTCGAGCCTGGATTTGAGTAGTAAGTTTCTATTTTTAAGACATCTATCTTGGATTCAGCTGTGTCCAGTCTTTCTTCAGTGACCATTAATTTAGTTTCTATCACTTCCACCTTTGATAGTTTTTCTTGTAATTGAGTTACTGCACTGGTATTGGTGATGAGAGTTGTGTTTATCTTGTCTATCTCTGTTTTAAATTCATTTCATAAGTTCCAGAACTCTTCTAATAGGCATTGGATGTCTGAGTTAGTATTTGGAAAGTTAACTGGTTCATCCCAGTTTGTCCTGTCTTCAAGTTTTCCAGATTTACTAGGTCAATCTGGGTTCAGTGGACGTATTTGGGAGGAGGTTCTCCTGGGGGTTTGTGATATTGACTCTCCTGTTTGTGTGGGTATGGGGTATTCCTGTTTGTGATGTTATTTAGGATTGTTGAGTTGGTCAGGCTGTTCACTGTTATTTGGTTTGCCATCGTGTTTACACCTTCTTGAGTAGTTATTTTGTTAATGAATGTTGACACACTTGGTTGAATTTTGGGCTTGACCACCTTCTTCTTTGGTTCCCTTTCTGCACTTGTGAATAAAGTTTTCACTGATTTACTGGATTTTGGAGTTGCTCCTGGCTTTTTCATTTTGTACAGTGTCCTGGGCTTTTTCATAAAACATTTTCATTGCCTTTAGTCTTTCTAGACATTCTATTGATTGTTCTGTGAGTTATGCCTACAAATTCTTAGGCCTTCATGTTTATACATCCGCCATATTGGTATTGAAGTTTTATGTTATCACTTATTCCTATTTATAGGCATGTAATTATCCACATAATACTCCAATATTATTTTGGGTATATCCTTGTATGTTCGTAAACTTAGTATGCATCCTTTTTCTTGTTAAACATCCTAGATTGGCGGCATTAATTCATTTAACGGAGCTGATTTAAGGTGCCGCCATTTGGTGTGGTTAATCGAGAAACACCACTGAGGAGGAAAACCATTGATTACAAAGACAAATCAAACAGGAATAATGGTATTTGAATCAAGGACAAGACTATATTCTTTACCTGTCAGTCAGAAAATAGCGTCCTGCTCCATTTGTTTACCTTTTGTTTCAAGTCAACTCAGCTCTTGAAGTTGTATTAATTTCGAAACTTTGAGGAACAAAAGGATTTCATGCTAGGCTAATGATTGTACTATTCCAGAGTTTACATCTTAAGCCATTCATTGGAAAAAACTAGGCTGGATTTCCTTCACTTGTTCATCACACTCAATTCGTAGCAACATTTCACACAACTCTTCTACCTCGACTTTTCCCAGCTGAGTTTGAAATTTATTTCTATGTCTGGAAAATAACCCATGTATTTATCCAAATGGGACTCCACTGAATTTCTTCTTCCTCGAGACGAAATTCTCTGTACAACACACAGACCTGGAATGATATTCTTGATCGGTTGAGTTCAGTGATAAGAAGACGATGGAATAATATAAATTTTCGGTCATTTTTCGCAAGCAAGAGTCTCCAGCTGTGCTTTTGGCATCAGTATTAAAGCGAAAACTTTTTTTCTTTCTCAACTTTTGATAAGGTGATGTTTTCAAGATGACGAGACAATAAAGACATATGAATACTATTCCTTCGTAAATTCCAGCTTGGCTGAGCACAAATCCCTAAGATATTTCTCTCAACACTGATTTTTCTTTGTAATTTGCAGTCATATCATTGGGCTGGTCTCAACTGAAATCTAACGCTTCTCGTCTCTTTGTTCACTTACCTTTTTGAATGGAACAATAGAGAACATCCAGTGTATTTGTTTTTGAAGGAGCGCGGTCCCAATATCTCTTGCAAATCGAGAATCCCCATCGATGGCCTATGGAGCATGCACAGAGGGCGGCATCTTCTAGCGCGAAATCCCCATAGAGTGACAAATATGGGTGTTTTGCAACGCACATCTTAAATAGGCATTTAAGGTTATTAAGTATATTCAAATATTTCAGTAAGAATTAGATTTTGTATGACACTTTTCTGTGCAAATCACATGTGCACCACTCAAAAACAACACAACATTGATAAAGGTCGTGTTGAGATTGATAAAATCAATTCAAAATTGTAAAATACAAAATGACCAGACGCACTTTGTTTTTGTTGAGACAAGGCTAATGTGACACTGAAAGGCTATGTTAGACAGACCGACGTTCCTTTATGTTGTACCACAGCATCGTCCCATACGGTACATAAACCGCAGAACAGTGACAGTTACAACTCCAATAATCAAGCAAACGCATTTATTCACAACCAGGATATTTCTGAAGGGAATTCGCAAATGTACTGTATATTGGGTGCAGATATCAGAGCACTGCTTCACATCGTATTGTATTTATGAGTTAAGTGAAACAATTCTGTGACGAACAACGAAGAATACTTGCTACAGAGCCTGAAAATCAGCATTTGGAACAATAGAATTTCATGTGCTGCTATTCGTCGCATCAGCACAATAGGAAAGAAATAATTTGTTTAAAATGTTCCGAAAGTGACATGAATATCAGGGGCTGACTTTACTAAATATAATTATGTCTCCCAAAATATGTCCAAATTCATGCAGTGTTATTATTTGCATAAATAATACAGTGTGAAATTCTTTTGTTCTGAAAAGTTAAAAAGCTGTAAAAAAACCTGTCAAAGTCCATTCATGAGTTTCTGTTTAGGTCTGCTGTTGATATCTTGAAGTATAAAAAATTGTGTAACTGTTAAATAATGCTTCATGAATTAGAGGATAAAATGTTCATCGTTTTTCCTTATGGAAACAATAGTGCTTTTGTTCAAGTGGAATTCCATCGTCACAAAACAAAATAAATTTCAGAAGCTGCGATTACCTTATTGAAAACAGAATAAAATAACCTGCATGGAGAAAACAATTCCATACCAGATTTTCTGCTGAATAATTTTGTTATGGTATTCATTCAGTGTTACAATTTGTATAATAATGGATTTTGTGCGCATATTGTGTTGATTGAAGTGTGTTTAATAGTGTTGAGTAGTGCCTAGTGTGAGTTAATTTCCCTTTGGAATTACGCAAGTTTAACAAGACAATAGGTGATTAATGAAAAGCCAAATTATAGGATGAAGAGGCAGTACACGGAATTTGTATCAGTTTGTATCAATGGCGCATCAAAAACACAGCGTGAAATTCTTATGTCAACTCTTGTTCTAGACGTTTCGAAACTGATACAAATCCCGTGTACTGGATCATCAATCATGAAATATCAAACATTGAATCTTTGTTATCGTCGAATATTCATTTAAGCAAGAATAAATCTCCAGAAATCATGTTTATTTTAGGACAATAGAAAAGGGGCATGCTAAGCATCAGCTCGTGAAATTCATATCAATTTGAAAACGTACTGAACAAAAGAGGAAACAAAAACATTCCATGTTGTGCTTTTAAAAACTGACAGTAATTTCACCCTCTGCAGAGAACTCTTTTGTGAGAGAACAATAGAACTTTACTTTGATGTAATATTAATTTGTGTAAAACAAGGAGTATGCCAAAACATTATTTGTCAACAAGATGATTTGTAAAGAACACAAATGCAGTATATGTATTGTACACGACTTAATAATGGAAAGAAATACGTACCAAGTGTTTCTGCGAACAGCGAGTTTTCTTTGTAATTTAGTATGTAAATGGCAACATGCAAATCAGTAAGTCAACATTAATCTGTAAGGAGCCACAGAATATGAATTACAACCAATCAGGTACTGCAGTTATCAAATTTGGTTTTATGTTGGAATCGCCATATTTTGTAAGATTACACATAATGACATGACAGTAATACAAATTTATGAGTGATAAATCTGAGCAAGTCATGTCAGAGCACTCCCTTAATATCCAGTGAAATAATATTGGAGAATTATGTCACTGGTTCATTCCACAGGAATTTTCTGTCGAGGTTTGCTCTTCTTGCGGCGGGGTTAGGGCTTCGCATTGAGAGAAACAAATGTTTTACACTTTCAACCGTTTATTGCATAAATAAAAACTGAGTAG
>JBCAUI010349074.1:0-14968 GCA_038406195.1 Haplosyllis anthogorgicola | reverse complement strand
AATGACAACACTGAAAGGCCTTGCACAAGTGAATGTTGTAAAGCACTTCTGGTACGATGAGAAATCTGTGGAGAGGCGCTATATAAATCTGATAACTGTTATAACCATAAATGCTTGATCTGTTCATGTGTTTTTGCATACATGTATGCATGCATTTGTGAATGTGCAAATTTATGAAGGTATACATCTGGAAATCTGCAAGTTCCTAGACATTGTTGGTGGCATTGAATATTTATGCCATAGAGTTTTGGTAAAGCATTAACACTCACCACTGGGTTCTTCCAGACCAGTCTGGTTACAGTATAGTCCTGGTGAACAAGGATAACAGTCAACTAGTTCTGTCCCTCCTTCCTGATCTCGATATGTACCTCGAGGGCATTCCGTTGCATTAAGTGTGCCTAGAAAATATAAAACAGGTGAAATTCATTTCACTAAGCGTTAATTGTTTCACAACTGTCGCCATGCCAACCAGAATATTGCACAGGCATTAAAATAACCTGAAGGCCAAATTTAAATACCTTCTAAACAGTAGTGTCCTTTTGGACATGGTCCGTTGATTCCATCATTTGGACCAGGATGACCAGCACCTTCCACACACAGGTATCCAGCATGACACAGGCCTGACGGTGCCTCTAAACCTGTCTCATTACAGAACTGACCAGGTGGACATTTCAGACAACTTTCAGCGGTATCAAGACCTTCACCCGGGTTGTATGTACCTGGAAAACAAAATCGAGGTCAAGATGTATACGAATTTACATAAATCCATTCAAAGGTTTTTCTATTTGTTAACTATCTTTATTACAAGTTTATGTGCATCCTTACCAATATCGCATGGAACCCCGTTTGTGAAAGTCCCTTCCGGGCACCAGTGACCCACCGGGCATGGTATTGTAGAACTCATATTCATGTGTGGACATGTAGTACCAGCTTCACATATTGTGCAGTTACCTACAGCGAGATAAAAAGAAGAAAGTACGTGTATTGTGCGAAAATCTGTTGTTATAGCTTTCATAATATTATTGAACTAAAATATGTTGCATTGTGCACTGTGTGATGGTTGAAGAAACATACCCATAGCAATAGCTGGTGCATAAGATCCTTTATTACATGATTGTTCAAGGGTGCTGGCCTCCGGACAATAGAAGCCCACTGGACATGGGTAACCCTTCACACCATCAGTGGGAGCTGGAACATCCGAGCCTCCCAGACATACGTAACCAGCTGCACACGGCAACGTATCTCCTGCAACAATAATGTGAATCGATTACGTGACAGAAAACCGTACTTTGCACATACACATTTCAGTGGAGCTGAGCTTATTAATTCTAACAGCTATTATTAATTTTTACAATTTGTATGGGTTAACTTCATGTCACAAATTGACATAAGCTATGAAGGCACTCAAAATGGTACAATACAAGGCATTCAAGCATGGCAGAATGTTCATTTCATGTAAGTTTACAACATGACCGATGATAATTTAGCTGTAATAAATATTTGTAAAGTAATTTATAAATAAAGTATTTTCATATTTTGCCCTAAATTTACGCACAGAAAGGTAGCATTGCAAATTTTTTTTATAGCAATTCACTACATTAAGCTGTACTCTGAAGTTGAAGCAATATGCTAGGAATTTGACGATCTTTCTCCGAAACATTAGGAACAGCACACACGGCTGAAAACATACATACTAAACGACGTAAGAGCACCTAATATGTTCAGTGAAATAAAAAGGGTCGTATACATACGTCTTATGTTGATACAGAGCAAACAAAAGACAATAAGATTTTGACGGGTAGGAAACAATTCGTACTTCATGAATAACCCTGATACTTACCAGTTTGCGAGCTTTCTTCCGTGCAGTATCGACCAGGTGGACAAGGCTGACAATCCGTTTCGTTATCATTACCTTCACCTAACACAATTGTTCCACTGGGACAAGGTATGGGCATGTAGCTACCTTCTGGGCAGTAGTTACCAACAGGACAAATAGTCTCTGGCGGATTTGGTTCGATTGTACTTCCATTGCAATAATATCTGTAAATACAATATTGCCTTTACTCTCTCAGATTTTGTACATAGATTTGAAATGAAAATGGTAATATTTTGTTACAAAGTAATCAATTCCTGTACCAATCCAACATTGACTTCTGAGGTATGATCCACATGACCAGTTTTGAACATGATCACAACTTTTACTGAAATCTTTAATGTCACATATTGTAAAAGATAAAGCATACCCTGCCATGCATAGGCCTTCTGGTGCTGGTAGTCCATAATTCTGACAGTAATATCGTGGTGGACATGCCTGACATTGACTTTCACGTACCAAACCTGTCTGATCATTGTATGTACTTGGTGGACATGGGTGTTCGAAAGCGTTTGATGTTGCATTGGGACAGTAGTATCCAGCAGGACAGGTGTAGTTTGATAAATCTGATATCGCTCCATAACTATTGTCACAGAAATAACCTAAAATAAACGTATTCCAAATTTTCAGAGAAACGCACCGTGTGTAAATTGTAACTAAATAAAAAATGTCACCACGTGCAACAAGTTTGACATTGTTCAGCAAACGTTACCTTGTGGACATTCTATACACTCCGACTGTCCCTCATTCGGTTGGTATGTACCATCCAAGCATCGTACAGGGTCATCTGTGCCCACCCCACAGAAGTGTCCTGGAGTACACAGGTAGTCTATGGGTGTGTCGGTTCTTTGTCCTTCAGGACAGTAATACCCTGCTGCACACGGTCCTGTGGGGCCTAATACAATAAAGTCACAGCAGCTTAGACAAATGTATTTTCCAAGTGCCTTCTACGGGAAAATGTTTCAAATAAATAAGTATTTGTCATACAATTATTCCATTATTCTCACCTGTTAGAGCAATACCATCACAGAAGTATCCCGGGTCACAAGGCATGCACTCTTCCTCTGCTGCCAAATTATCAGTGTGTCCATAGGTACCGTTTCTACACGGATCGCCAAGATCACTACCCTAAAACAAAAGGATTATCATATTTAGTAACCAGGTTACAAAATGTTATGTCAGATGCTGTGAAATGGTCATATTTGATAAGGCATCCCTTACGAAGAAGAAAACAATTCATTTGTGGGACACTGATTTCATTTGTGATTGACTTACCACAGGGCAGTAATATCCTTGTGGACAAACGATCTGTCTTGCGGAACTCGATCCCGTTGGACAGTACCATCCGGCATCACAATCTCCGACTGGTGCTGCCAGCCCCGTTGTGTTACAGTACTGACTTGCTGTACACGGTGTCATCTCATATGAACCTTCTGGACAATAGTAACCTTCATCACATTCACCTCCATTTATTGTGGGCTAAAAGTAAAAGGTGTTCCTTCAGATAAGAACAAAACAACTTTGATATTTTCAAGACTCCTTTTCATGTACAGGGGCACCATGGCCGAATAGTGATGTAAACTAATAAGTCTCCATTACTTACACATGTAAACATCACCAAGTGCCATCACCCTAACTACTGTTGTCAGTTACTTCATACTCACGTTTTTGGCCCTTCAGATACTTGTTATTAATATGCTACATCTAACAATTGTATTAGTTTCTTGCACGTTATCTCACCCTCCTACTTATCGCTCCTCCAGAACAATACCAGCCTGCATCACAAAGATCCGTGGGCGCTGATAGTCCTTCACCTTGACAATAGTAGCCTCCAGTACAAGATATGCATGAGTCATTACTGTGTTGTTCTGTCAGGTTGTTGAATGTACCGTCAGGACATGGAAGCTCAAACATAGACTCTGTGTTGAGAGGGCAGTAATACCCAGCTGGGCAGATGTTTGGTAGGTAATCTGTAGTGTTGGCAGTGCACCAGTGGCCCACTGGGCAATCTTTACATGTCCACTGGGTAGTCTCGTCCTGATAACATTGAAATAAATAGCTTACAGCATAAAGATACATGCATGTATGTTTCAGTATCAGTTAAAACAATAGTTTGAAACGTAACAACATATAATTTCTTCGGAAAAATCCCTCTTCTACATTAACATGTAATTACCTGATAGAACCCTGCAGGACACGGTTCTGGATAACTAGATCCAGTTGGACAGAAGTGACCTGTCGGACAAATATGACCAATGATGGGATGTACTGACTCCTCCGGACACTGTGTGTCATTCAACATAACTGGATTTGGTTTGTCAGCACCAGATACACAGTAGTATCCTCTCTCACAATCACCTGATGGTGCGGTTAAGTTCACTCCTGTCAATACAATGTTACATTATGAAATACTCGTACACACATGTGTAAACAATTGCCATGTACCATCCTTTTGGTGGTGCCAACAAATTCCTCATGGATACGGTTCATAACAAATACATTTCATAAATTACCTTGGCAATATTGGCCAGCATCACAAGGTGTACATTCCTCGGCTTTAGCTAGACCCGTTACGCTACTGTAGGTACCGGCAGGGCAGGCCTTCCAGTCCAGAGCCGTACCATTAGGGCAATAGAATCCTTCAGGACAGAGAGTCAGCACCGAAGAGATATCTCCTTCCACTACATTGTCTGGACTACAGTAGTATCCTGTGCGACAAATTCATTAAATATAGTCCTACTTTAAAATCAATACTTTCTTTAATTTCCTTTTATTTGTTCGTCAGTCTAGCTTTTCCTCTCAGTGGCTGTACATATATATACAATAAAATATTGAACTGACTGAATAAATCCTTACGTTCAGGACAAGGTGTGCATTCCCATGCTCCCTCGTAATCTACATATGATGCTGGAGGACAATCTTGTGGTTCTGCACTTCCCTCAGGGCAATGTTTACCGATAGGGCATAGGACATCAGTTTCTACACTAGATCCACCTGGACAGTAGTAACCTAAACAGAAAGTGTTTTCCTATTACTCACTGAGACCACAGTTCACACGCACACACTTGAACAAGCTCGTTCCAGTGTTGCTGAAGGAAGATTCACCTTAACCATGTTGTAGTTAACAATTTTTATGGCTTTTGATTGTATAAGTGTGCTTACCAGCTTGGCATTCTCCTGTTGGTTCAATTAAGCCGAACCCATTGCAGTACTGGCCGGGATTGCACGGTCGACATTGTGAAGTCATCGTTAAACCTGTAATGGAATTTACTAAATGTTAATCCCACTAAAAAATACTAAGCCTAAGAAACCAAGGCTTGTACTTCGGGATTTAATAATGTTTGAATAAAAAATATGAAATAACACTATGACAAATAGGCTACCTGTAGCGTTTGAGAAGGTTCCGTTTTCACACTGTTGAGGATAGTAAGTTTGAACTGGACACCAGAAGCCCATAGGGCATTCTAACTCATCTATCTGTCTGGAACTTTCTGGGCAATAATATCCTGCATCACAAGGACCAGTTACCGTCGTCAAACCTACAAAAAACGGAATTACACCCATTTGCTGACAACGAATAATATGTATAATACGAATAATACATAATATGTATTTTTTATCTGACGAAACTTATCCTAAAAGTTTGCTTAAGTTAAGACTTTAAGATAAGTCATAATTAAGTGTTCCAGTTTGTTACAAAGGTTGGTTCAGCATACCAGTATCGTTACAGTAGAATCCGCCAGTACAGTTCAGACACTCCGACACTTGGGTAAGACCTGTGTTTGGACTGTATGTTCCCTCTGGACAAGGTATCGGTGCTGCTGTACCCTCTAAACAGTAGTAACCGGCTGGGCAGATATCAGCATCAGGACCTGTTAGTCACAGTATACTTTCTAATGTTAAACCTTTGAGAACGAAGCATGGTATAGATTGCATACACAGCTGCAAATGTCAGCCTTTCATGTGGTCTGAAAATGACTAATATTTGATGTACCTAATGTTGGGGCTGTCATGTTGGCACCTTCTCTGCAGAAATAACCGTAACTACAAGGAACTCTAGGGCTGATTAAACCTTCCACATCACAAGCCATACCACCTGTACATGGTTGACAGTCTTCAACTCGAATCAAACCTGAATGTAAAGTGAAATAGAAAAAAATATTCCAATTAACAAAATATTCACTGTTTTTATAATTTATTTTGCTTTGTCATCACCTTTAAAATCTCCCCATTAACACTCATTTTCCGAAGGGTAATCCTTTGAACAACCACTACTACTTGTATTATTTAGCGTAAACGTTACACTTAACATCACCTGTGACATTGTTGAATGTTCCTCTTGGGCATGGATGCTCCTCTGCATATCGAGTACCGTTAGGACAGTAGAACCCCTCAGGACAGACATAAGCACCAGGGAATACCACAGGTCCATAAGTAGCATTACAGTAATAACCTTCTGGGCAAGTCTTACAGAACCATTTCCCTGCTACATCCTGCATTACAAAAGAACTTTGTTCGCATAGGTCCACTATTTTCCCTTTAGTAATATATGCAATTTTCATCTAATTAAAGAGTACATGCATCAAAATGACAGACATACCTGGTATGTTCCGGATGGGCAAGGCTCCTCCACTGATGCACCTTCAGGACAGAAGTACCCTGCAGAACACATGTATTGGGCTGGTGTATCCGTGACTTGTCCTTCTGGGCAGTAATAGCCTTGCTGACAGAGACCAGTAGGTAATGGCAAGCCTTCACTGCCACAATAATGACCTTCAAGAAGAATATTAATACAGTATTAACTATGATAGCTAACAAGCACTAATTCTTTATCGCAACTAATAATTCACCTTGAAGGATAAACATTACGACTAATTAAGACAAATATAAGGAATAACCTACCCAGATTACAAACAATACACGACGTATTCACGGTGTTTCGAGTAGAGTTGAGATAATATCCCTGGGGACAGGGTATGCCTGCCACACTACCTTGGGGACAGTAGTATCCTTGTGGACATTCATCACCAGTGACACCACCTGTCGGACTATGGTCAGTAGATCCCAAAGTGCAATAGAACCCTGTTATGGATTAAGCAGTTGTTACCATCGCATTTACTGATGAACTGCAAAACAAGCGTTACAAAGTAAAGTAAAGTCATAGTGTAAGAATAATACCTTGATTACATTCAGCCATAGGTGAGGCTAAACCAGGTGTTGCACAATAGTAACCACCCGTGCAGTTGACTGGTGCATCACTTCCTCCTGGACAGTAGTATCCCGGCTGACACTTACCACCCTCTACTGGGTTAGAAGGCATGGGCTGTGTAGCACCACCTGTGCAGTACCACCCCTCACTAAAATATGATAAACTAACATTAGTACTGTTGAACCATTTATAAATAGTACCAACTGCCAATGTGACCTCATAAATTCACAATATGTATGCATAGCAATACCTTATGTCGATACTTTTTGATATCGTACCTGCAATTAGACGTTGGAGCTCCCAATCCGGATCCCATACAGTACATTCCTGGTGTGCAAGTTTCACATGCCGTATCATTGGTTTGATACTGATGTGGGTTGAACGTTCCGGCCGGGCATGGATAGTCAAACATGTCAGTTGTTTGCTCTGGACAGTAGTGACCAACAGGGCAAGGTTTATCTGAATAATCTGTAGAGTTGCCAAGACAATAGTATCCTGAAAAAGAGAAAGAATTTTGATTTACATGTGAAGTTACTGATATAATTTCTGTTTTGGATTTGGAGAGCATCGGCGGTTTTAATTATTGCAGTCATTCCAAACAACTAAGACAAGGACATAAACATGCTTGGTAATGGCTCATCCTGCTGTATCTTGCTTAACATTAGTAATCTTACATGGTAACATACTCAAAATTACACACCTACAGGACAAGCTTTACACACGTACTCTCCTTCTAGATCCTGATATGTTCCGGCCGGACAACCTTGAGGTGTGACACTTCCAGTGGGACAATAGTACCCTCGAGGACAGATGTCACCATAACCTGTAACAAACATATGTCAAGGCTTATTATTATTGAGTGAACATTGTTAATATAAGCACAGAAAAAAAACATCGGTTACTTGTAATATTACCTGTATGGCCTCCAAGTGGCGGACATACAGAAACATTGACGTATGCATAGTTTGGATTTGGTCGGTCAACACCAGATTCACAATAGTAACCAGGCCAACACAGATCTGTGTAGTTGGTGGCTCCCTCATGTGCACAGTATGTTCCTCCATCACAGTCCGTACATTGCTGCTCCTGTAGAATGATAAAGCACAGTCCTACCAGTGTTAGATTTATGTCAATTTGGGATGTTGTAAATTTATAGAGGTTAAATGTTCGATAAACAAACGATAGTAATTTATTTAAACATATTTACCCTGTACAGATTTGTCTGTGTGCCGTATGTGCCCTTTGGACAAGGTTGCCAGTCCAGTCCTGTGCCTTCAGGGCAATAGTAACCTTCAGGGCAGTCATGGTATCCAGACTGGGCATCTCCCGCTGTCACATTCTCAGGCAAACAATAGAATCTGAAAGAATAAACAAAATAGTGTATACTTTGATTCGTATATATATTGCAATGAAATTGTTCTGTGTGTGTCACTAAGCTTGACTAGCAATGTTGCATTGCACAACTAAATTAAACTTACCCTTGAGGACATATTAAGCAATTCCACTCTCCACTGGTGTTTGTGTAATAACCAGACAGACACGCCTGAGGTTCGGCAGAACCAGTTGGACAATGTAATCCAATGGGACATATGATTTGGTTTGGCACATTTGATCCTAAGCGGAAAGAAAAGGTAATTTCAAGTGTTAATTTTTCTACACAACTGTAATTTGCATAAATACTTAAGTAATCTTACGAGCTGGTCCCAGAAAAAAAGGTCTGTGACGGTTGCTAGCAAAAATGAGTACCATAATGAAAGAAGCAAATACATGTGTACCTTCAGGGCAGTAGTACCCTTGCTGACACAATCCTTCTGGCTCCGTGAGGCCACTTTGTTGGCAATACCATCCCGCGGGACAATGTGTACAGTCTGATTCTGCCGTTAACATTGTAACGTTGGACCAGGTGCCATTTGGACATTTGATGGGTGAGTGAGTACCTGACGACAAAATATTTTTTATTTAACAAATTCCACAACTTCAAAGATAATCTCAATGGGCGAGTATTAAGTTTTCTGCATTATTCTACAACGTGTGCAAAACAAACCTTCTTGGCAGTATTTTCCAGTTGGACAATCATTTGGCGAGTCAGTAGTAGAGCCTGTCAGACAATAGAATCCAGCAGTGCAAAGGCCGGCTGGCTCAGTCAGAGCCAAATTATTACAGTAATAGCCTGTAACAGATGAAACGTTTGCGATTACTACTGGTGTCCAACAACTCACAATATACAAAACATATCAATACATCATTTCCGATTTATTAAAATTGAACAGATATCATCAGTATGACGTTACATGATGTTCGTCCTAGTTTTCTGCAAAAAATATAAAGAAATATCTTACCGGGTGTACATGGTGTACAATCTACCTCTTCCTGTAGTCTCGTCTGATTCGAAAAAGTCCCAATTGGACAGTGTGTTGGTTCAGTGCTATTTTCAGGACAGTAGTAACCAACTGGGCATTCATCTGCATCATACCCTTGCATGGGTGTCGCTGTTTCTGCTCCAGTTCGACAGTAATAACCAGCAGCACAAGGTAGGGTGGGGTATACTACACCACCTCCGGGACAGTAAAACCCACCTTGATAATATAAACACGTTTTGTATGTCAATTGTACACAGTAGTGTGAATACACGTGAGTACCATCTCCACCATGTCTTTTTAATATTGCCGAAAGAGAAATCCATTTTTAATTTACCTAAACACGGGTTTTCACATTCTTAGTAAAAAGAGATTGTGAATACATACGAATACATAAGGTGAAGAAATGTGAGAAATGCGAGTACCCTCTCCATCATGTGTTATTAATTAAAAAGATCGAGACACACGTTGTCAAATTACCTAAACATGGTATACATTCCGTCTGACCTGTGAGACCGTAACCATCGTTGTATGTACCAGCTGCACATGGGTCCTGTGTTGCACTTACTGTACCGTTGGGGCAGAAGTGACCTTAATAACATTTTGCTAAACTTAACAAATATGTACAGACATAGAAAATATTGGTTTATGCCAACTTTATGGCATGTCAGTCATGAATATTTTTAAAATCTATGCAAATGAAACATGCCCTAAAATCATAAAATGCCAAGTATATTTCGTACCTTGTGGACATTCATACATCGTGTAATTGACCACTGGTTCAATAGCATTATCACAGTAGAATCCTGCAGGACATTCCTTACAGTCCCACTGTCCCTCTTCATCCTGTTAATGTTTAATACAATGTGTGCGTTGTAGCTATGTGAAAATTAAACTACACGTCTGATATTTGAATCACTTAAATTAGTGATACCTGTTCATTACACAGCAAGAAATGACAGTTTACCTGGTATGTACCCGATGGGCACAGGCTTGGGGATGGAGATCCTGTCGTGCAGTAATAACCCTTCGGACACGGGTACAGACTGGGGTTCGGCACCGTCTGTCCCTCTGGACAGTAATAGCCTATAATGTATGTAACTAAATGGTCACAAGTGCCGTAATGTCATAAATGTATGATTAATTAATAAACTGCATTGTTTGTTTCAGAAAAAATAACAACGGAAATCAAATAATTCGAATGTTCGTAACATTACCTTGTTGACAGTCACCCTGTGGAGAAGGAAGACCACTCTCGTTGCAGAATTTCCCTGCTGTGCACGGCAGACACCATGTAACATTCTTGGCTCCAGGAGACGGTTGGAAGAATCCTGCATCACATGGCTCCTCAGACGAACTGCCTTCCACACAGTAGTGGCCCGGGGTGCATTTGGCTCCTGAAAACATCATATACTCAATGAATTAATAAACCATATAATGGTACATAAGTTCAATGAAGTTTATAATGCAACGAATTAAGTGTCAATATTTAATCAAGGAATTGGCAATAAAGAAACTGACCAGTAAGTCCATCTGTTGGTCGTTCGCTGAATGCCCCCAACACGCAGTAGTATCCTGCAGCACACATATCACGTGGTGAATCCGTCTCGTTTGCATCACAGTAGTAACCAGGGTCACAATCTAGGGGTGCAGAACTGCCCCGTGGGCAATACTGTCCTGAAAAAAGAATCCCAGTAAAATTCTTTGTACCACTGTGCATCACTCTCACATGATATGTGAAATCTTCTGGCAAGATTCCAAACTGCAGTCTTAATTAAAAGCGATTAGTGTTCGCATATATTTATTTTTTTACCTGCCACACAACTTCCACCCTGAAATGCATCAGATGGCTGGGCCAATTCCGATCCCAGTGTACAGTACCATCCTGGATCACACTGGTCTGTTGGCCACTCTAGTCCTGGGCTTGCACAGTAAAACCCAGGTTCACATGCCACACAAGCGGTCTCGTTCGCTTGACCTATGAATTCATAAGGCGTTTATTCGTTAGAACTGTATTTTACTTTCTTTTGTAACAATATAGCTATTCAATTAGACAAAGCTTTGCTGATCATTGAAATGTTTTCTTACCTGTCAGGTTATTGAATGTTCCCGGCTGGCATTTGTACTGTGTGTCATATTGTGTACCCGTGGGACAGTAGTGACCAGCAGGGCATATTTGATTGGTGTATGTTGATGAATTTGAAACGCAATAGTATCCTGCTTCACATGGCTTACATGAATCCTGATTGTCCAAATCCTGTTAAAATGTAAGTATATGAACATCTAGTTGGTCATCGTGATAAGATTAACTAGATTCTTGCATATGGGTAATTTATTCTCTTTGGCTGTAACGTATCATAGAAAGATTATTCACAGTGATAAGGATCCTTAAGCCAATTTTGTATTCAATTTTTCAATACAATTATGAAATCATGTGATATACCTGATAAGTACCAGCCGCACAAGGTACAGGCAGGTCGTTACCACCGACACAGTAAGTACCAGGAGGGCATATACCTCCCACCCCAGTGTGACCACCTGACGGGTTACTTCTATCTACACCATATTCACAGTAGTACCCAGGACCACATTGTCCCTCTGGTGCTGTCAGGTTCTCTCTGCTACAGTACCATCCTCCTTCAATTGCAAAAACGACACGTCACTTTCAAGTTTCTTTGTGAAACGTGCAGGAAAATCTGCATCGGCACCCTGACCGTCCACCAGAAAATTATTGCCATTTTTATACATGATCTTTTTCAAACATTTCATTTCATTTAGGGTGTACCGTGTATTCAGTGGCTGGACCGATTCAGAGTTTAATTCAGAATGTAACAAATTTATTTAATTAAGAAAGTTAAATAATTAAAATCTGCATCTCAATGCAAGAAATAACATAGTTAAACCAAACTGACCATCACACTGGAGACATTCTGATGTGTTGGACAGACCCATGACGGGGCTGTAAGTGCCTGCTAAACATGCAACTAAATCCTGTCCTGTTCCCTCGGGACAAACGAAACCTGCTGGGCATAGGCGATGACCGCTCGACGAATTGCCTGGAAACACAAAAGTATCACACTTATTGGATGCATTTTATAGTTCTTGCCAGGTATCTGAATAGCGTGTAAAAATTAGTTTCATGTCAGAAAACTGTCAATGTGTCAGGTAAAGTAAGAAACGATTCCACAAGTTGCCGGTGACATATTTTGATCCAGTTTCGAGAATAGCTGTCCACTTTTAGTATGTGCTGCACACGTCAGTTAATTACCTTCAATTACTTCTTCTGGCACACAGTAGTATCCTGCTGGACAGATCACACACGATGCAGCTTGTGAGAAGTTTGCGAAATACCCTGGTGGACACGGTACAGGTACACTGGTTCCAAGTGGACAGTGTAAACCGATGGGGCATGGAGTATCTACAGGGTTAGGAACATCGTCTCCACCCGGACAGTAAAACCCTGGATCACAATCTCCACTTGGTGAACTTAACCCTAAAATGTGAGTTCAAAGGTGTTAAAACCCAAGGCACATACGAGGATTACAATAATACAAAAAGTAAGCAATGAATGAATTTAGGAAAGAATACTAAATCTTTGATTTCATGTTTACTTGCCTGTATCATTGCAGTACATTCCCGGGTCACACGACGTGCAGTTGTCTTCATGTGCAAGACCAAGTGTGTTGGTGTAAGTACCTCTGGGACAAGATGTAGGATAGCCAGAGCCAGTAGGACAGTAGTTGCCAACCGGACAGATAATGCTATCTGATTGGTTGGAATTCAGCTCGCAGTAATACCTAAGGAAAAAAGAGTATCTTACTTTTTGCATTTTCTGTTGAATAAGTTGGAATCTCAGAGAACCAAACATCACAACGAACAAACATAACCAAAATGAAATCTTACCCTTCTTGACAAAGTCCACTGGTCTCTGTCATGCCCACTTGATCACAGTACTGCCCAGCGGGGCAGTTAACACAGTCCTGTATTTTCTCTAGGCCAGTACCATTGTTGTAAGTACCCTTTGGACACGGTTCAGGATCAGCCGTTCCTAATGGACAGTAGTAACCTTCTGGGCAAGTATTTGCATCAGAACCTGTGAAGAGATCCAAAAATAATTCAATTTCGTGCATTCATGTGGTAACGTCATGAAATAGTTTGTGATACCATAAGGGCTTATTTAATTTTTATCTCGATTATTGCAAATGTAATTCAATAGTAATAAATACAATACCCTGATTTGGGGTTCCAGTCATTGCATTTTCTTTGCAGTAGTATCCAGCAAGACACAGGTCAACTGGTGTAACCATTCCGGGAAGGTCGCAGTAATATCCTCCACTACACGGTGTGCAGTCACTTTCTTCTTCCATTCCTACCAAAAAGCAGAATATTGTAAATTCTACCGAACCAAGAACAAAGTACTGCTTCTCGCATCAGAATACCAGATATATGTATCGCAAGTTTCTGGCATATCTATTTATATCATAATTTCAAAACCAGCATGTGATAACCGACAAAACACCAACCTGTTCGATTATTAAAAGTTCCAATAGGACACTTGAACTCGTCACTGTATCTGGTGCCAGCAGGACAGTACATTCCCATCGGGCACACTGTGGTTGAATTATCCAAAATAACTATATTCATTGTGCTGTCACAGAAGTATCCTGGTGGGCAGGTCTTGCATGTCCACAGTGTAGTCTGATCTTGGTAGGTACCATTTTCACAGCGTATTGGTTCTACTGAGCCAGCTAGGCAGTAATGACCAATTGGGCAGCTGGAAATTCACGAAACGACATTAAAATATATACATTGAAACGCAAAATCATCAAAATATATAAGACTCAAGAATTGTTATCACAAAAACCCACAGCTTCGTGGTATTGAAAACGCTTTAAACATTTATGCTCATAAGAGTATGTACAAATCAGTTAACGGACATATTTGAGCTTTTTGAAAAAAAAAATCACCGAGCAACATTTATCACACAGCAAAATTTTTACCTGTACTCCGCAGGCTGGGAAACATTTTGACCTCCTGGACAGTAGTATCCATCGGAACAGTTGCCGGCGGGTAGTGATCTCCCGACACCAGGACAATACTCTCCAGATGGACATGATAAACAATCTGATTCTTCGTCATTCTGTTCAGAGTTGAGGAAGAAGCCTGTGTCACACGGTAAAGGATTTGAAGACATCTCTGGACAGTAGTAACCTTGAGGACAGATGTTCCCAGTCACACCATCAGTGGGAGTATCTGTTACAGCTCCAAGGATACAGAAGTAGCCTGAAATTAAAGAGAAGAAATTAAGGAGCAAATAAGACATCCAAACTAAATCAGCACGTTAAAGGAAACAACTCGAACTGAAAATTGTCTAATTTAATTGAATTGATTAAATAATTCTTAGCTGTTTGGAAAAATACCACACTATTTGAATCCTAATCCTCTTACAATAAAAAAATAGGTCCAGATGGACCTGAGCTCATTTGGCATTATCAGAAAACTAAGACAATATAGGCTACAATATCACAT
>JBCAUI010348963.1:0-14969 GCA_038406195.1 Haplosyllis anthogorgicola | reverse complement strand
AATTATTTCAACCTGCAAAACAGTTGCTATCAAATTGATAAATTAATAAGCGATGCTTTGTCCAAATTATGAAATAATATGAAATAACTAAAAAATAAACTAAGTTGAAAACTAAGTATGTTACTCGGTAACATAGTATTAATATGGTTGTACTAATTGCACGTTCTCATAATATTTAACCATTACCACACATTTGCCAAACCAAACAACTCTCTTTATTGGCTGAAAAGGCATTTGTCGCAGTATCGATTAAATTAGCTTTAACATTTTCAATATGATTGGACATACATCAACTCATAGACAACATACATGACAGAACATAACACAATTGTTCACCTCATACCGCATCTGACACAGCACACAAAATCGTGCCAATATAAGGGTCCCATAAGGTCCCGTGTTTAAAGTTCTGACAAGATTTTTGTGTGCTGAAAGGAGCTTTAGAGACTTTGATAATCATGATTACATCAAAAATTAAGATTTTGCTCTTTGGGCTCTTTTCCCAATTAGCAGTCAAAACCAAATTCCTTTCGGAAAACGACCTTGTTTCTCAGATTTTCAAAATAATATGTTTATACCGTTACATTATTTTTCTTAACCAAAGTCACACTTTTTGTAAACTTGGAACGTTATGATTTACACAGTAATCACGGTCAAGCACCATTCTATTCAGAAAAAAATTAAAAACACGCTTTAAGAAAATTACTGGCCAATTACAAGTATGGATACAAAATAACAGGAAATTACTTACTTTAATTGTAGTCCAGTTTCCAGTTTCAATTCCTGTTAATTTTGCCTTTTGAGTGGAAATGAAGACGGATTAGTACCATTCTGTTTAATCCTCTTTGTTGTTAATTCCCTTTTTGGCTTAACTTCCTTTAGCGTATGTCAGCAGAGATCAAAAGCACATTGACACTACCTGTGTATCTTCCTTTAGACCGACCATCATCTCATATACATCAAACACCAGAAATAATCATTTGATGGTGATCTGTCGATTTTAAGGATCCAAGCTGCCAATTGCCTAGCAAACGAAGACAGCTTTAACAGAAAGCGAAGACGTAGATGTGTTAGTGTAATAGTTCTAGCAATACTTGTATAAATTAAATACGATGTACAAATATATATACTCCTTCATGTCGCGTGTGTGAATTCTGTCGTCTGGCGTGTCGGCAGCAATTAACGCAGGGTTCTTTATTGTACTGACCCGTGTGCGTTTAACAAGGTAGCAACTCAAACGTGATGATGTAGTTTACAGTTCGGAAACTGTAACTATAACTGTATATGAACTCTGTAATTTAATAACAAATATTCAAATACCTCTTTAACAAATGTCAACAAGTAGATAAATAATTCTTAAATAATTAATGGTTGCTCTATATCATAGTTGCTAATAATTACTCAATCAGTCCAGACAGTTCTATAACCCAATTATCTCTTCCCCTTACTTTATGTATCCCTTTACAATTATCCCAATTGTCCCAAATAAAATAATTAAATCCCTTTACTTCTATATAGCTTTACTCCCCTTCCCTTCCCATCAATGTAGATGCTTTTAAATAATCTCTATAATTACCTGAGTGACATATGGTCAGTCAGTCAATGTACCCAATAGTGTATTATAGAATGTGCAGTCTCTTTTATATGATTTTGACTATGACATCATTGGTCAAGTGACTTCCAGTCACGTGCAGTCTCCGGCAATATTGTGGGAAAAATAAAAATAGCACCCTATTTCCAACTACAACACTTTCCCCCTAAAGTATGGCATGTCCTCATGACATTTGTGATGGTTTATTGGATGATATTAAGTAAATTTTCATTTTCTCATTTCAGAACAAATATGAATGCAGGTCATGCAGTGAAATGGATACGAGATATGAGTTTGTGAGAAAGAAAACTAGACACAGCATTTAACTTTAAACCAGCAATGAATTTTTAATATTGAAATAAAGATGCAGTAGGCAACAAATTATCTGTCTCACAACTGTAACATTTTTACAGACCAGGTGACATCCCAACCTGTCAGGACTCGATCTTGACAGATAATAATAAAATATGTACAAAATAAAATGCTTTCTGTCACTTCTTTGTATTCCAACCATTAAAACACTTCCAACTGAGTAATTAACATTGTTCCACTGCCTAATCTTTTACAGAATACATCAATCCAGGATTTTCAACTCACCTCTCCATCATAATTACTACTCCAGTCATTTTAATGAAACTAGGGAAACAATTAACTGAGCAGTAGCTGCATTAGTAAACCTTGCTTGCTGCTCAAAATAAATATATAAATAAAATGTAATGATTATAATAGGTTAGAATATATATAATATCACAGTACACTTTAGACAAAGTTCAATGCTTTTATCTGAGCGATTGCTCGTAGGTCACCCAAGTGCCCCCCTCTGTTATGTGGGATGGTGTGAGTGCTCGAGCGACCACCTGTCACTGAAGTACTGGTTTCACTGCTTAAGCACACTCCCCTCAGATATGCCTCACAAGCTGAACATCTGCGGGCATAATAGTTACACATGGATTGTGCACAGATTAGTGTCCTCAAACAATCCAGTGAGGTAACTCTTTGCCACCTCCTCGAGGGCCATCAAGGCAGACATCTGGAACCAAAGATCTGTCCTAAAATCCTGTGCAATTTCTCTCACTAACCTGAAGAAACATAGTTTTTGAATTAGTAACCTGACCTGTTTTTGATAGTGCCTTATTTGCCTCAAGGCTACAGTTCTGGCTTTACATCCTCCTCAAAGAATATGGTATACTCTGATAGATTGGGCAGACATTGGATCCCTCCTCCTTTGGACACAGGCTTGTCTTGCTTTCTTTGCTGTCATCAAAGCCATTTTCTGAGCATCTGCTCTCTGTTTCTTCTCCCAGTCCATCAATTTTTGTTTACCCCTTCCACCTCTGCTGCTGGTTCATTTACTTGATCCTAGCACCGGATTTTAGGGGTGGCACCCCTGGGCCCTGCTTTGAACTTGGTGGGTAATTTGGCCAGTATAGTCTTGTGGGGTCTCTTCACTGGGGGATCATCATCGTCATCATACTTGCATCCTCTGCTTTTAGTTTTTAGTTTTGCTTTTGCTTCGCCCCCATGTCACCTCTAGAATAATGACAATATAATCTTTCTAATGTTTTGATATCTTTTCCTTTACTTTTCCATTTAAGTTTGGACTTGGGAATGGGTGTATGACCCTCATGCCAAAGTTCAGATGAACTAGTTCATATCCCTGGGACTGGTGGACCTTTCATGACTTTGTGAGTGAGCTGCACTTGCTCATTAGTCAAGTCTCTCAGTATACTTATAATTTTGTCCTGGGTATTAATTGGCTCCTTGGGCTCCAGAGGAGCCTCAGGACCCCTAGGGGTTTCATTTTCTTTATTATTATCTGACACCCTTGTGCCTATCACAACATTTGCCTCCACAGGAGGTGCGATTGATTGGTCAGTGAACTCAACTACTCCTTCACCCTGTTCTTGATCTTCAGGTGTAGCCTGAGAGGCACTTGCCTTGGCACCTATACCATTCTGATTATCAACTGGTTCTTCAACTGATTTCTCAGTTACCTGAGAGTCCATAGCTATTACTGGTAAATTTTTACCAGGTTCTACAGAATTCTCTGGAACTACATTTTTACTAGAATTATCAGATGTATTAGTGACTGGTTCTTTGCTAGGGAGCCAAATGAGTCTTTTTGGAGGGAGTGGACTCTTTGGATGGAACTGGGGTGGGTGGAGTACCAGTAAAGGTGGACAGCTCACTAGTGGGGGTCAAGGTTGACTCAGTTGACCCTCCACTGCTTCTGGGAGTGGCACAGCTTCCATCAGTACTGATTCTTCTGGCTCTGCCATGAGTTATTCAAACAAATTTCTCCAAGGCTGCAAGGGGAATTGAGCCAATTGCCCTTGCAGTGGGTACTTTTGTTTGGTGTTTTTGACATTTTGACCCATGCTGAAACAATTAGAATTTCCTATAAACTATATCATGCAAGGTTAGTATTGTTATTTTATGTTATACTATTATTCTAATTATATACTATCATTCATATTTCATGTAAGAGCAACCATCAACTGGAACACAATAATCAGTACATATGATCAGATCTGTCTACAATTCCACTTATTTGATTTCATTATGCATGTACAACAATTATTTTAGTCTCAACCGGGCACTTGCTTGAGCACCTTGCTTAATTTTCTATTTTAATTATTGTTTGTGATCAATCACTCACTCCAAGTGCTTTTAGTGATTCATCAGTGGACAACATGCAATGTTAATCTTATCACAAATGTTCATGACATCATTTAGAGCATCACCATGGGTCCCCAGTCATTTTTTAAAATTTTCATGTCTTTTCAGTTTTGCTAAAACATCAAAGTTTTACCTAAATTATACACTTCCAATCATGGCTAACATAAAGGAGATTGATAAATTTTTGGATTTGGAGGCCCTGAGTCTTTTAGCAGATTTTAAGAAGGCAGTAAGCATGAATTTTAGCCAGTTTTTGCTCACATCTTCCTGTCATTCCAATGAATTTTATAACACTTATTTTTTAATGATCTGACTTTCATTAATTTCAGGGCTTCCAGCAATTCAACCTAAGCATATCTGAGGCCTACCAGATCATTAGGGCAGTGGAGAGAAGGTTGGGACATGAGTTATCTCATGCAGGGGTAACTGAAGGCCTTGCCAATATTCTAACCATAGAGGATTACTGGGTTGTTTCTAAGGTATTTAACACCAGCTCTTCATTCTACCCTTTGTTAAGTATTTTTGCACAACAGGATACCCACCAATATCACTTCTACCTTAGGAAATTTGAGGTTCAAAGTTGAGAAAAATCAAGCCAATCTTTGTTTACAAAACACCAGCTCTCCCACTATTTCCTGAGGGTTCTATGCACTGGCACCCACAGAGACATCTCACATTAATGTGATTACACCTAGACTTGATGCAAATTTTCTTCTTTGCTCGAGTGATCATTTGAACACCTCCTTTTTATCCAGAAATTAAGCAGAGTGCTTGGGTGATCACCTGAATTATTTCCTGACATTTTATACTGTTTTAGATTCTAGAAATTAAGGAAGAGCACATCACAGAAGTACCCAGGGCTCTTCAAAGTGGCCATGAGGCACAGGATGACCCCGATGTTGATAGAGGTAACTACTTACTTGTCATAAATTCCTTTTCAGCAGTTATAAAATCCTTGGGCTAAATATTGGATAGCAGCCAAGTAATTCCATCCATAGGATCATGACAGTAAATTGGGTACCAGTGGCTGAAATCAGTGTACTCTGTCTGTATTCTGTTGACTGTTTCTCATTCAAGACCCAATATTTGATTTAATATTCTGAGACTGTCAGGTCCATAGTAACTCATTTTTTCTGAAAAGAAAATCATCTAGATCTAGATCACAACTGATTACTTCCTTCTCACTATTACAGGGCAAGCCTCCACCAGTGTATTTGATGCTACTGATGCCAAACTCAAAAAGATCATACCAGAGTCTGGCCATGAGTTTGCTTGCTACTTAAAAGTGGCTGCCAAGATGGACTTTGGGGAGGAATTGGCCTTTTCTGATGAACGGGCTTGTGACTTGATGTTGACAGTAAGTCCCATGACTACCCATCTCTTCCAATGATTTTCAATTTATTTCATTATATTCATGTAGTCTAATCTATTCATTACTTGCTGTGTTTTTTTCAGGCTAATCGCAAGCTGAGAATGGCCGCTGCCTTGCATCACCAGGCTAACACCTTAGAACAAGAGGGGCTGCAGCTACAGGCCTTAGCACTCTCAGGTGAGTCATAATGAGTGATCGCTCAAACCCCTTCCTTATTTCAAAAGTTTTACTTTCTCTCTTAAGCAATCACCCATCCCACACCTGCATCATTCACACTATTCTCAATTTTTCTTCTATCTGCAGGTCATGATGCTGGCCCCTTCTGGGAGTTGTTTGAAGATCTTTATGGGTCAGACACATCAGTGGAGGACATTCCACAGACAGCTGAAGAGATCTTTCAGGTGATTTTGGATCATGACATACCCTTATCTGAGATTCTTGAGGAGGGAGGTGAAGAAGTGGCCTTCACTAGTAAAAGCAGTCCCTCACAGTCAAAAAGAGCCCGCATGACTGTGGCCCTCCCCAAGTTGCCATCTGACTAACCACCTTGGGAGTCAGTGGTGCTAGAGTTGGAGCAAGTGGAGAGTGTCATCCCAGTTAATAAGGCCACCCTGGTTGATTTTGGCATAGCAGTAGCTGACTGTCCCCATCACATTCCCACAGGCTAATACCAGTGCACCTGGTACAGCCACTGCATTTACAACAGGGAGGCCCAGTGTTCTCATGCCCACCATCTCCCCCTCGGAATCTGCCTACAGTGCCCTATTGTGCCAAGAGATACTGGGGCAGCAAAGGGTGGGAGAGTCACCTTGAGAAGCTGCACTCCAGTCTCCCTCAATACCCAGTGGATTCCCCCATCCTGCTGCAGGGAATTCCATAAGTGCCAGCCCCTCCCATGATGGCCCCCAAGATCTCCACTGTGGAGGAGATTAAAGAGGAGTCCTTGGAGTTAACATGTGCAGTTCCAGAACCCTGTTCCATTTGTGTTGAATTGTTGAACTTTAACATTTTCATCCATGATTTGAGTAACTTTCAAATTTTAATTTTTTATCCATTATATTCAGTTCTAGTCACAAACAATTTTAAGTTTCCTTGGTTTACATTTTACAATTTATTTTCATGTTTTTGGTATGAATGTATGTGTGAGTGCAAAGTTACAGTAAGTTTTGTTCACAAATAAATATATTTCTTGACTTTTATAACTGTCTTGTCTTAATAATTTAGGATAATACTCCAGTGTGACAAGTGACCACCCTAAAGTGCTCTGGTGCTCTACACTATTCATTGAAAGATCACCAGGAGATGAGCGATCATTGAGTGATCGCCCATCCTCACAGCTACCCATTTTGAAATAATGCTTTACTCACCATTAGTCTTTATGTGAGCTTACTTCTGACTTTTCCAGTTCTTTTTCATAACTGGAGCAATATCCAACAAGTCTCAATACATATAGTTCTTTGCGTGTTCAGGAATGTATCTGATAGCCACTTCCACAGCATTAAGAGGCCTAATCTGGAATATCCACTGTCTGCAGCAGTAGCAGTATTCCCTTGGCTTGGTACACACTTTCATTAACTCAACTAACAGTCTACACAAAGTAGTCCTGTACACAATATAATTTTGCAGTTTGCAGTCTAGCTCTAAGATTTCTGGTACATGGCATCCAACTCATCTAAAGACATTGAGAATCATTTAGAATCTGTACTGCACTTCTTCAATAAATTTATCCAGTTTAGAATTTGTCTCAATTACATCCCAAGAAACTTTTGGCACTACTTCTGGAGAATAATTACATTTCTTCAGTAGTAAGCTCAATAATTTGATCAACTTGTTACTTCTTTCAACCACTGTATCTATGAGACTGACCACATTGTCTTTGCTCCAGAGTGATTGTGACATCCCTGCTGCTCATGCAGAGACTAAATAACCCTCAACTAGCAACATTGTTTAATATTTAAATACCATCAAAGAACAACAAAGTAACTATAAATGAACCAATCAAAACAATCAAACACATAAATATGTAAATAATTATGCAAATTATTTATCACCCTGAGTATCCTAGGTGACACCTATTTTTAACTCAATACAACATGTTAGTACACTTTGATTCAGATAACCACATCCAACCCTTGTTACTGACTCTTCTACTATATCCAGGGGAGCAAACAATATTTAAATCAAGGTTAATCCATAACCTCAGTGGGAAGTCTTAAGCCCAAGATTGATGTCCCTCAATCTCCCTCTTCCCCTCTAAAAGTATTTGACATCCCCCGATAGTCATGGAAAAACTTCCAAGTCATTGTAGAGAGAACAGTATAACCCCAAGAAGTGGTATGGATCCCTATTAGGATGTTTTACATTAAGTAGGAAACATCCTACCCCAATTGAGATTGAATAATCTCATTGGGAATACATATGGAGCATTGGTTGTGGTGTGCCTTATGGCTGAATCACTCACAACCCCAAAATGCTCACTCATAAGTAGATTAGCTCTAACAATGAGCTGAGGGTTACCCTTTGCTTTGCTTCTAGTTATGGGCCCCTCATATTGAGGAGAAGATTCAGTGTCTGTTTCCATTTGTGAAGTTATCATTTTAGGATCATCTTTAGATGAAGCCTCACTGTCATCCACATTTGGGGTTGCCAAAGGGAATAGCATATTTCGATGAAGGGTTCAAATTTTATTCTCACCTTCTCTTTGGATCTTACACACAGGAATTTTATCACTGATTTTCTCAATAACCATGTATGGGTGATTTTCCCACCAATCCTGAATCTTATGCTTCCCTGTCTCACATGTATTAAGTCTCCCTTCTCTAATTGTTAGCCACAGATCTTACAATTGTATCACCTCTTATGCCTGGCACTCTCCTTTTGAATGACTTCCTGGGCTTTATTGTAGGCCCATTTCAACCTCTCCTGCAGTTTTTGTACATAGTTGTGTGTAGTGGAAAAAACAAAGTCCCCAGTTCTCACACCAAATTCTATGTCAATAGGTAACATGGGATGCCTTCCATACATCAGAAAGTAAGGGCTGAAACCAGTAGCATTGGACTTAGTACAGTTGTAAGCATGGACAAGTGTAGAAATATGCTCCTGCCAATTATATTTGGCATCAGTGGGTAGGGTTCCAATCATGGAAATTAGAGTGGAGTTAAAGTGTTCACACTGCCCATTAGCCTGTGGCCTGTAAGGAGTGGTGTGGATTTTCTTAACTTGAGCCAGCTCACATAATTCCTCAATGAGCTTGCTCTCAAAATTTCTCCCTTGATCAGACATAAGCTGCTTGGGTAACCCATAGTGAACAAAATATTTCTCCCACAGAGTTTTTTGCCACAACCTTCACAGTCTGTGAAGGGGTTACATATGCTTGCACATAACAAGTGAAGTGATCCATCATCACCAAAACATTAATGTCCTTATCACTTTTCTGGGATTCAATAGTTAAGAAATCCATGTTGACCAATTGCAAGGGGTGTGTATGGGGCACATTTCAGCTCTTTGTGGTTTTTGCTTAAATCACAAGCACCTAGGGCCCTCCAGGTCCTCTTGCATATTAGACTAAAAAACCTATCCTTAAGAAGGTCTAAGGGCCTTTCAAGTCCCATATGACCTATTTCATCATGACAAGCCAAAATAGCTTGTTTCCTAAATCCTTGTGGTAACACAAACTGTAAGGTAGGTTGATCTCTGAAGGCATTTAAAGCTGTTTTATACAATGATCCCTTATGAACCACTAGTTGTTGATGGTGTTTCAAATAACACCTAAAGTCTGAGGAATCTTCTTTTGAGATCCTCTTAGTACCAAGTTTTCTCTCCTTGTAAAGTGACACAATCTCAGCTATTGCAAGATCTTTAGCTTTTTGCTCTACCCCTTGTTCATTGGTGAATTTAAGTGCAGTCTGTTGTACTGCTCTAGTAATTACTTTAGTAGCTAATCCATCAGTGACATATACTAAATGAGCACTTTTAGCTGAGATAGCTGGTGCATAGGACTCAATGACAGACAAATTACTGGTAGTTCCAGCATCAATGATAGCCTTTACGGCTGCTTGATCTAAAGTTTCATCCCAACAAATCTGAGATAGAGCATCAGCCTCAACATTGCTCTTTCCTGACTTATTATGGATTTGGAAATTGTAATTGGCAAGACCAGCAATCCACCTCTGTGCACAGGCATCCAACTTTGCAGTCGTGAGTACATATGTTAAGGAGTTGTTGTCTCTAAAGACATTGAAAGTTCCCACATAAAGATACTCATGGAATCTCTCTGTAAGGGCCCATTTAAGTGCTAGAAACTCTAGCTTGTGGGCTGAGTAATTTCTCTCCAATTTACTAAGGGTTCAACTAGGAAAGGCAATTACTCTGTCCACTCTCTCTGAATCTGTCTGATAAAGCACTGCACCCAAACCCAGTTCACTGGCATCTGTGTGAACTCTAAAAGGCTAAAAGGTATAATAAGCATAAGCCAAGATAGGAGCCTGTGTACAGACTTCTTTTAATTCTGAAAAGCCTCATTGCAGGCTTCATTCCACATAACTTGTATTTCTTTTTATTGGCATTTCCACCAGCAGTTAGAATGTTCAAGGGTCTTGCTATCTGGGCATAACCTTCTATATACCTTCTATAATGATTACTTAAACCCAAAAAGCTGCACACCTCTGTCACAGTTCTAGGAATAGGCCAATTTTGAATGGCTTCTATCTTTTTTGGGTTTGGTTGGATTCAATCTTTAGACACAATATGGCCTATATATGCAATTCTGGTCTTGAAAAATTCACATTTACTGGGTTTCAAACCAGATTGGGCCAACTTCTCAAACACTCCTCTAAGCATAACTAAATGTTCTTCTGGAGTTTTTGAAAGATAACTATATCATCTAGATAGATAACACACCAATTTAGGTGTAGGTCCCCCAAGCAATTTTTCATGAGCCTTTGAAAAGTGGCCAGTGCATTGGTAAATGGCATTCTCTCACATTTGTAGAATCCCAAGGGTCCTATGGTGAATGCCGTCAGGGGTTTCATTTCTTCCTCTAGCTCTAATTGCCAATACATTGATTTGAGGTCAAGAGAGGAGAAAATACAGGCCCCATTTAAACAATCTAAACTTCATTGATATGTGAGAGTCCATCTTTAATTGTTTTAGCATTAAGTCTACACAGATCAATACAAAATCACAATGACCCATCCTTTTTGTGGACTAACACCACTGCACTAGCCCACGGACTATTGGATTTATGAATGGCACCTATGTCCAACATCTCTTTGAGATGTTTCCTCACCTCCTCAAACTGGTGAGGTGGTATTCTTTGATACCTTTCCTTGAATGGAGTATAATCCTCCAATTTTATTTGATGCTTTACCACTGAAGTTTTACCTAGATCTAAATCATCCAGGGCAAATAAGAACCCAAACTCTGTGATTAAATCACACACTTCTTTCTGTAACTCAGGTGTCCTGGACTTGATACCATCCAAATCTAATTTACTAAATAATTTATTTAGTTTACTCCTACTCAACTTGGGTCTTTCTTCAGCAGTGTCTGTTACATCTTTTCTCTTTGCTCTTGTTTGAGCATCTGAGTGCTCAGCACTCTCTGATGCACTATCTCCCTCCCCCTGTCCATCATCAGTGTCATCCCTCCCCATGTGACTTGACATTTCTACTTTTTGAGCCATCATGGGAGGTATGGCATTGGCTGCTTTGATCTTGGCTACAACAGTTCTGGCTTTCAAGGTTATAGGTCTACAAGAGGTATTCTTAAGGCATAACTGCACTTTACTTGATCCAGGTTTCAGGTGTGGAAAACTAGATACAGCAGTGAAATCAGTTCTTGGATTACCTTGAATAGGCTCACTACAGTATCAACCCTTCCATCATGTTCCTTAATTTTGGTCAGTCCCTGAGCCTGTATACTTTGGAAAGGTTGTAATGTAATTTTCCTAGTCATTTTAACTGGCCCTTTAATTTTAGAGGGATCAAAACCAGAACTATTGCTGAGTCTAGCAGCCCTGGATCCTAATAGTCAGGAGATTTTAGTTCTCTTCCAACTATGATCCATCTTATCCAACTCCTCTTGAGTGGCCAATTCTAGAATCCTATCAATATGTAAAGTCCCAATCTGAATTGGAACCCTATTTCTGAAGTGAGAATTATCTTCAATAACCAACATGAGAACTTCTTCATCCAGGCCTGCTACCCCTGGTACTTTAAGATTAACTTCTATGTATCCCAAATAAGGTATCTTGGCCCCCTGTCCCCTCTAAATTCAGAATACTCCCTAATCTCCTAATGGGAATCCCTAATTTAGTAACAAATTCAAAACTAATGGTGGAGGGCTGGGCTCCTGAATTGATCAGGGCTGTTGTTTCTTGTTCATCTATTAAAATTTTGCTCTCATTGGCTTTGCCAGTGAGTCTAACCAAAGGATCTGGGTTCAAATATCTTCCACCATTAATTGCATTTGCTTTGATTACTGGGGGTTTGGAGGATTCTGACCTGGAGCAGCGGTCTGATTTGGAGAAGGATTTCCTCTCACTGTCCCCCCTGCAGAAGTTTCCTTGACTGGGAGATGGGCAAATGCTAGCCTTATGGCCCACCCCACCACATTTATAGCAGATGAAGGGTTGTGCCCCATTTGGGAAAGGCCCATGATGATTTGGTCCAGGTCCATTGCCATTTCTGCAAAAATATCTTCCCCCATTCTGATTTGGGATCCAAGGGCCTCTATTTTCCTGAGGGGCCTCACTCTGACCCCAGTTTTGATTACCATTATTATTCTGATTTGAATCTTGAACTTCTGTGTTCTTATCTGCTTCTGCTATGGTAGGTTTGGCCAGGGCTGATTTGACAGCTGTAATAACATTTTCAGAGAGCATAGTAACCTGTTCCCATAAAGCACCTATCTCCTATTATCTATTATCTGGGATAGCCTGTGCCTGAGCAGTTTTTAACTTCAAGGCACTCCCTTTATTTCCAGTCTCAGTATCCCTAGCTTCTAAGAGTAAATCTTCATAGGATACATCGGGTTGTTTGTAGAGGTACCAGATGCTATCCCAGATCTCTTTACACATCCCATTGTACAGTCTATCTTTAAGCTGCTTATCTTTATCACTAAGTGATATCATATGTGGATTTTTGTCCATAAGTTTGTTTAGGTATCTCCCCTTATTCTGGAGGCATAACTGGCTACATGCTCCCCTTTGGTTTTGGTCAATTGATAAAATTGTCCCATGAGAATGTCTGCAGTTGCCCAATCCCCTTATGTAACTTCCAGTTCTTTTATGTAATCTAGGGTAGTAGCATCTTTTCCCAGGTACCTGATCAATTCCTTCACATCACCTTTGACTGACTCAAAAGCTATCGGTTGAAGGGATGTTTCTGGAAACTGATTCAGGGCAGCCCTTACATCTAATACCCATGACCTAAACTCAACCTCATGTTTAGGTCTAGGCTAAAGATGCCAAATTTTGGCAGCTTATTGAGCATCAAGGTATTACCCTGGAAGATGCCATCACTAGGATGATGACTCCTTTCATCAGTACTGAAGTTACTGGCCTGAGGAGTCTGGAAATCTCTTGCAGCCACCTTGGGTACACTCTTAGCAGAAAGTTGAGACACTTTCTCAATTAATTCATGAACCACTTTGTTCTGAGTCTCATGGTGACCCATCATGTGCATTAATATTTCTGAGTGTGTGGCAGAGTCTCTCTGCTGATGTTCCCATTCCAAAGCTTCATGTTTGTACTGCATTTCTCTCTCATGTTCACATTCTCAGGCCACAGCCCAAAGTGCTTCGCAATCATGCACAATATCCTCTGTGTGAGAAGCTCCTGCTACTAGGCCAGTCAGGTTAATGGATCTACCCTTCCATGTCCTCACTGCATGAAATTTCCACATGATGGTGGTGGGAGACATCCCACTATCAAATTCCAAGACACAGTCATATTCGTTCAATATTTCAACTGTGAGGGGATTAACACCAGTGTTTAGATGGCAAACCTCACAGATGTCATCTTCCCCAAAGAAGACAGAGGGAATTGTAGACTCTGTCTACAGTGCTCCCTACACCCCCAACAGCCCTCTCTTCATTCTCCTCCACAAGAATTTCACCCACATTAGATGTATTATTCTCTTCACTCATTTTGAAATTGACAGATCAGAAACAGATCCACCATCGGAGCATCAGCTCCCACGGTATTGTATTTTGTTATCTTTGTCACTATGTGTCAGCACTAGTAGTGTGCACAGTACAGCATGTGCTGTGTTCTACCAATAGCAGCTCAGCTTGACTAAGATGGTCAAGTGCCCGAGCACTGACCAATGAGTGCCTGGCTTAGCTTCATATAAAACCCAATGTAATTAGGGTTCAGTGTTCACATTTTATTCAAAATTTCATATGTTCAATTATTTGTTCAGACTTTTACACATTCACTATTCGATATTCACATTCATTCTTGCTACAATGTTATATTGTGACTTTGATTTGTATTTATTGAACTTAGAATATTTTGTGCAACTTGAACATTTGATATTATATGTGCAACTGTAACTCAGCAAGCAAGTAATAAAAAGGACATTGCATTCAAAGGAAACTCCAGTCAACACTCTTCTGGTACCTTACTCGTGTAAATGCCAACAGTAGCATAGAGTAAAGCAACCAGTTTGAGAGGACAGTATCCTTACTGACATAAGGCCTTTGTGATCCAAAGACTCATGTAACAGCCAAGCGGAGTAAGTTATCAACCCAGCAACATGCATGTACCTACACATAGGTTCCTACTGTTTAGAGTAAAAGGGACCCATCAGAAATTTGGTGGAGAATCCATCCGGGCAAGTAGCAAGGATTCGGTGAGGAAGGAAAATCTAAAAAAAACCAGAAGTCAATGAGAGTAGCATTCAACTAAAATTACTCTCAAGTTGCACTAATGTTTAAGGAGATCCAAATCTACCAAAGTGTCAACAAATATCGGCAATTCCAGAGAAAACCCACTGAATTCCACTAAAATTCACAAGTTACCTACAAAGTCTACTGACTATGGCAAAAACTTGACCAATTCATGCACTGAGACAAGCTGATCACCCCAGAGGCAGACCAGATAGAAGGCTACCAGTGAGGCAAGCTATCTCAACTGGGAGCCAATATCCCCAATCCCACGGGAGAAGGACCCCAGTTTCTCAAGCAACCAGACTTGCAGACATGTGGTGAACACAACAAAGGCCATTCCAGGCACCAAAAGTTCATCACAAGCAGCAGTTGAGCAAACATTCCAGATTTGCTGCAGCAGCAGTATCAGCACCCAAGCTAGTAAACCAGGTGAGA
>JBCAUI010348852.1:0-14969 GCA_038406195.1 Haplosyllis anthogorgicola | reverse complement strand
ATGCCAAAAATGCATCCCATAATAGTCATAAAATAGTGTTAAATAAGTAATAGGATGAATATTAGTGGAGATAGACATTAAATTCAGAAATCTGTGTGGAAAAGGCAGCATACCCCCCCCCCCCAAAGATTGGTGGCAGGTGAGCTGGCCTAACCTTAGACAAAGCTGGCATAGCCTAATGCATGCATATGTGTCATGGTGTCCATATTTCCCAGCTTGGATCCGTCCCCTTGGCTCGCTCTGGGGAAGGAATTGGGGTTCTGCTGCAGTTTCTGACCCAGATGGACCCAGGGACAGACCCGAGTGTGGACCCATATGGACCTGGCACCATCTGTGGTGCCAGGGTCCATCCGGGTCCCCATCATTGTGCATGCGTGGACATGGTGACATCACTGTGGAATGTAACGAACGACGTGACATCACGATCAAGCATTCTAGTGATGATGTCATCATGCCTACATCATTTAGGCCAGTCCCTGTGTGCTATTTAAGCAAGTAGCACCCATGTATCAGGGATACTCATCCATGAGTGTCCACTGGGTAAACATTGTGCACCATCCCCTGAGGTCCATCTCTATGGGATTTTTCAATTGTACGACACCTGTCTTATTCCTTTTGTTGATCTACATGCCATGCATGTAGACCCGGATCCCATTGGGTCTGGGCTTTTATGTTCATAGTAGTTTAGTATCATTGACTGCCATGTCAAGGTCCAATAAAGCCTCAAAGTAAGCTGCTATGATGGGATTGCCAACCCTTCGAGACAGCTGGGGATAGAGACACGGAGCCTAACAGTCTCTGTCCACCACTGTAACTGCAAGGCCCAATAAGCATAGCGGCTCCCCACTACAGAAACTTGGCATCCCTGGGTGGGCCAAGTTGACCGAAGAGGTTGAAAATACCTTCCAGATTTGTGGTCATGGCTTCCATGAGGTGGGGTGGAGGAAGTGATTCTGGTTGCTCCTTGGTGTCAGGGACTTCCTCCATGAGCCAGCATTCCAACAGATGATGGAGAGATCGTGGGGAACACTGTGGATGCCATCAGAGCCTAAGTGGCAACTGGGTCAGTATGGTCAAACTGGAGATGTTAACTGCTGAGTGCAGGATCACAGAGTAGTTGATTTGGAGGGAGTCCATCTGAACATGCCAGGAAACCGGTTTTAAATCCTCAGTGATACGGAGCTAGATTCTGGGCTCTGTGATGAAGATAAAGGGTGTGGCCCAGATGTGGAACATCCGCACAGTCGATGGCATGATCGCATACCTTGAGGCACTTTTCAAGATCTCGGGAGACTACAACTCCCTTATCTGGGACCTGTATGCTATGTGTCAAGGGTCAAGGGAGTCCATGGTGATGTTTGCGGCCTGGCTGACAGATCAAATAGCCATGATCCAGGAGGGCCACCCAGATAAGTTGATGGAAGAAGACACTGACCAGAGGTTTGAAGACCGAATTGAAGAATGCACTGTTGTACCTCCAAGATAGTCTTCCTGATTATATGTATCAGGAGTTCCTCAAAATAGTCTGCCAGAAGGAGATCAGTCGGGAGCAGCAGAGTACCCATCAGCAGCCAGATGCAGGCTACCATTGAAACAGTGACCAGGGGGACTGTTGACCCTATGCGAGGGGCCGCATGGCCTCGACTGCCACTCTTCCCGGAACTTCCCATATGACTTCCGGATCAGAGACTGAGGAGGACACTGACGAAGGGAGCCTAGTGGGGGTACGGGACTCTCTGGGGTCAATGCCAGACTCACTAGAGTGATGGATTGGTATGAGGACAAGAAATGGCGGTGTTTCAATTGCAGGTCTACTGACCACCTGATCCGGGAATGTCCCGAGAAAGGTGGGGCCAAGAAGACATATTTAAACAGCAACTAGGGTTTGGGGAAGGGAGTGCAGACCCCACAAGGACAGGTTCCCCCACCCCCAGTCAAGGACCGAGCAGGGGGCCCAATCCAAAGCTAAATTGGCATCAGGGAAAGACTCCCTATGTAAATGAAGACGCAGTAGGATGGTGGATGGGCACAGACAACATCGGTCATGTGACAATTGATGGTGAATCCTGCTTCGCTGTGTTGGACACCAGAGCCACTGTCAATCTCATCACCCCAGGGTATGCGGCCTCCTGTAACCTGAAGGTTTACCCACTCACCAACCTGATGCATGAGGGGCAGTCTTCAATAGATGGGATTGGGGAAGCCAGTCTTAACATGATAGGCTATGTCATCATCTGAGTGCAGGTGGATGGGGTGTCCGGGTACAACAAGGATGCGGTGGCACTGGTGTTGTGGAACAATACAGATTTCACATGCCACGTGCCAGTCTTGCTCAGAACCCCCACCCTGGACCGGGTCATACAAGTCATCAGGGAGAGTGAGATAGATGCATTGATGGTGCCTTGGGCTACGGCCCATGTGGCATCTCTGCTGCAGACCAGGAGAGTCTTGGTGCAAAGGGCATTGGTTCGATGGATGGAAGGGGCAACCACCCTTGAGGAGGCGGTGGATATGCCGAAAGACCCTGAGATGGCTGCTGTCCCCATGGAAGATGAGATAGCTGAGATGAAAAATGATCCATTAGAATATGAGGAGGTTGTCTGGGCTAGGACGGACCATACCCTACCCCCATTTGGAAGAGCTATAATTCGGGGACGGGTTGACCGTATGGTCCTTCAAGGGAGGCTATGGGTATCGATGATGGAATTGCTGCTGGAGGAGGGACACCTACCCCTGGGAATAAGGTTCTGGTTGTCATACCAATTTCTGAAGTGAGGGTTGAAGAAAGTGCATGTCATCTTGGAAAATATGACCACTGTCCCTCAAGTGATCAAAGCTGAGGCCCCCATAGCAATGGTTTCTGTGGCCAACGAAGTCCCCAAGAGTTATGTCTTGCCAGGGACCATCCAGAAGTTAGATACAGAGCTTGGAATGGGGCCTGAACCATCAGATGCAGGCTTATCTGAAGAAGAGCAGAAGGACAGGGTCCTGGAGAAGCTTGACCTGTCTGGCCTCGAGGCCTGGTCCCCAAACATCCAGGCAAAGGCCTGGGCCCTGCTGCATGAGTTCTCAGACATCTTCACCTTGGACTCTATGGAGCTGGGCTGCATAGGGGTGGCTCAACACTAGATACACATCGACAATGAGATTCCGATCAAGGAAAGGTTCCATAGGATCCCACCCCATTTGGTGGATGAGGTATGGGAACACCTGAAAGTGATGCAGGAAGCTAGAGCCATTGCACCCAGCAACAGTCCATGGAGCAATGCTGTGGTGCTGGTCTGGAAGAAGGATGGGGGTCTCCAGTTTTGCATAGACTTCCAGAGACTAAACGAATGTACCTGCAAGGATTTGTACCCTTTGCCCTGTATTCAGGAGATGTTAGACAACCTGGGGGGTGTGGCACTTCTCCTGCATCAACTTCTTGTCTGGGTTTTGGCAGATTCCGATGAGCCCCGGCTCCTGGAAGTACACAGCTGTCATGGTCAGAAATCTGGGGTTTTTCAAGTGCTGTAGGATGCCTTTCAGTCTTTGCAACACCCCTGCCACCTTCCAGCGATGTATGCAGAATGTCCTAGGTGAACTAAGCCTGACCTACTGCCTCATTTATCTGGACGACATGATCCTGTACTCGGATACAGAGGAAGATCATCTAACCTGACTCCGGGCCTTATTCCAATGCTTGCGGGAGCACGGCCTCCAATTGAAGGCTTCCAAGTGCAAGTTTTTTCAGTCAGAGATCGTCTATCTAGCCCATCACATCTCATGAGATGGCATCCGGCCCAGCAAGGACAACATGAAAGGCATCAAGGAGGTCCATGAGCCTACGACCTATAAGGAGATACGGTCCTTCACCACCCTAGCTGGGCACTACCAGAGATTCATCCCCAGTTTCTCAAGGGCAGCCCACCCCTTGACCAACTACCTATGTGGAGAGGGAGCCAACAAGAAAAGGGAAAAAGTGATGCTGTCATGGAAGGTGAGGGTCGTGTTCCAAAAATTGAAGGATGCTCTGACCTCTGAACCCGTGTTGCAGCTGGCTCGGTTCGACCAGCCCTTCATGCTGCACACAGATGCCTCCAAGATAGGACTGGGAGCTATCCTCCAGCAGGAGGATGATCAGAAGAGACTGCACCCAGTTGCCTATGGAAGCCGTATGCTCCACAAACATGAGAAGAACTACCATTGGAGCTGGAGTTCTTAGCCCTATTGTGGGCCATGACAAAGCATTTTAAGGAGTATCTACTTCATATACCTTTCATAGTCAAGACTGACAACAACCTGCTGACGTACATGATGTTGACCCCCAACCTCGATGCTACTGGACACTGGTGGGTCAGGGTACTAGCTAGCTATAACTTCTCCTTGGAGTATGTAAAAGGGAGGAATAACCCTATGGCAGATGCACTTAGCCGGTTGGAAGAGGATAGCCACCTGATGGCAGAGGAGATGGAGGCTGAGGTCGGGGCTGGGATGGGAGCTAAAGAACCTTACCCTGAGGGAGAAAAGGTGGTCATTGACACTGAGGGGTTAGAAGTATCTTGGATGGCACCCTAGTGAGAAGCCCGGGGCGGGCTGAGATGTATGCCGTTGCCCTCAATGAGGCAACATGAGGAGCTGAGAAGGCCAGACCAGGCCCCAAGGCTTACAGGTCTGAATGGCCAAGTACAAACCAGTGGAATTGATCAATTGGTGAGAAGCACAGAGGGATGACCCCCTCCTCAGCCAAGTCATTGAATGGGTGCGGGGAGATAGGAGCATGACTCTGGTGAAGGCTCTAGGTCCTGAGGCCAGTTCCCCAGAAGGTCGAGAGTTGAATTGTCAGAGAGATCACCTTTGCCTCCATAACAGATGTCTTTATGTGACCCATCATCCCAAGTGCCCAAGTGGTCTGCAGAGGTCTGGACGCTCTTTGTGGTACCCTCAGCTTACTGCCAGTGAGCTATAGATGGATGCCATAGAGATGCCAGACACCAGGGGTGGGATTGGATGCTGTCCTTACTCCGCGAACGCTTCTGGTGGCCTGGACAGGTGGCCCAAGCTAAAAGAGCAGTAAAAGGATGCCATCGATGCCTCAAGTTCAAAGCCTGCAGTGTGTGGGCTCCGCTGAATCCAATAGTCATGACAGCTCCAATGGAGCTGCTCCACGTGGACTTCACAAGCATTGAGCAGCCGGTGCCACTCAACCAACAACCTAAGGTTTTTAATGTTTTGGTCTTCACACACCACTTCATGTGGTATGCATTAGCCTTCACAACGAAGGACCAGAAATCCTGGACCGTAGCTGAAGTGCTTTACAAATATGTTATCACACTATTCGGGTCCCCAGCGTGAGTTTTGAGTGACCAGGGTACATGTTTCATGGGGCCCATCGTGACTGAGCTATGTCACATGCTGGGAGTTCAACAGTGTAGAACCAGTCCATACCATGCCCAGACAAATGGGCAGGTCAAATGTATGCATCAGACCCTGATGTGCATGACTGGCAAACTGGACTCCGAGAAGAAACTGGACTGGATGGATCATTTGGCCAAGGTGGTTCAGGCCTACAATGCCACCTGTTCAAAGATCACAGGCTATAGTCCTTTCTTCTTGATGTTTGGCTGGAGGCCAAGACTCCCACTGGACTTCTACTTCCCCACCATCCAAGGGGATATGAAGCCCAGGCATGTACCGGAGTACATCACCACCATCCAGGAGCACTTGGAAGGTTGCCTTCAACCAAGCTTGGGCAACCCAAGCTGGAGAGGCAGCATGACAGAAATGACTTTACAACAGAAACACAGGAGCTGCTGTACTCAGACCCAGAGATGTGGTCTTACTGCGGACGGATGCTTTTACCGGGAAATGGAAAATAAAAGACAGATGGGGTGATACCCCATATATGGTGGATGACCAACTTGCAGATGGTATCCCCATGTACCGAATCAAGGATGCAGCCAGAAATGTCAAAATGGTGCACCACAATCATCTTGTTTCTCTCCCCAAAAGGGGAAAGTGATGCAGTTCCACTAGGTGGAGGCATGCATGTCCGTGGCACAGTCTCCATGGCCGAAAACCCTGGGGTGGACTATCCAATGAGGGATGAATGAGCGAAGCCACAAGAGATGAGTGGGAGAGCCCTGGCTCCTGGGACTCCTAGTACTGCAGCCCGGGAGTGGATTCTTGGCAGACGCTGAGACAGATCATGGACGCAAGTTGTGGCATTCACATTACAGATGGAGCCAGTCCTCCCAGACCCAGTCCCGAACCAGGCCAGTCGACAGTGTCCTGACCATGTACCGGGAGTCATGGCTGAGGATGACATAGATTAAACCCACACCCATGAGTCGGGAATGTAACTGAAGTGCTAGTCACCTAGATGGGGCAGAATCTAGATGGGGTCTGAGTTCCACCACATCTGCTACAAATGATTCTCCCTAGACGGATGGGATTGGTGCACAAAAAACTTGGGAATGGAATTGACTTAGGCTGGTGCCAGGAGGCACTGTATCTTTGTGGGGAAAGGCCCGTACCCCAGGGAACATGGATGTTCCCATGGGTGCTGTGTGGGAGCCCCACCAGGGGTACCAAATTTTGTTTGGCACGGGTGCATCATGGTGGCACCGGGAAGTGGATGTGGACCCAGCCGGACCAGGTCAAGAGACCCTTCACAGACCAGTCACTGCCCCTGTACACCAGCAGGGCTTGCTTTGGGGCATGGGTCTGCTTGCACACATTGATGATCTTCATGATGTTCTGGGCCTGGTTGCGGTGCACCCAATGAGGCTACAATGGCATGTCCTCATGGAGATTCCGTACTTGGCTAGCATGAGCCATTCAGAATGCCAGTTGCAGTTCGGGATCTGAATCCTCAGTATCATCCTGCAGGTGCAGCTTGTTATTTTTCACGAGCACGGAATGAAGGGCCTGTATGGCACCCAAGTCTTTGTCCCAGAAGTACTGTCATTTTGACTTGGCCCACCTGGTGACCTCTTCCTTGGCTCCCCATGGAGATGCGGCCTGCACGAGCTGGCTGTGATGGGATGGTCGATCGTCATCCTTGTCCCTGTCATCATTGGAGTCATGCCCATGGGGAGGGTGGGACTTCCTGTTCTTCGATTCTTGACGGTCGTCTGGGCTCCCGTCTTCATCGTCAGAACTCTTGCAGGATGGCTGATGTTTGTTCCTGGCCTCATCTTCCAAGGAGTCAGATGTGAAGGAGAAGTGCCCCATGTCATCTAACTTGCATTTCTTCTTGCTGTGATCAGCTGTCAACTTCTTCCTTTTATGTGAGCTCTTCTTGACAGAGTCCATCAAGATTTTCTTTGGAGTGGACTTCTTCAGGGTGGAAGCCAGAACAGGAGTCACCAACCACCTTCCTCTGCTAGGACTGCCAGCATCTGGCCCAGATGGCATGGGTGGCAGAACGGTCTTGGTGATTAACGCATCCTCATCATCATCTGAGAGGAGGCCACAGTACACATTGACACGGCCTGGTGGTGGTGGGGAGGGCAATGTTTTGTGACCTCTGCCAGAGGTTACAGACCCAGAACTTTGGTCCCTCTGAGGTTGGTAAGAAGACCCATCTGGACTGCCCCCCCAGGCCATCACTGGATCCACCCCACCACCCACATTTCCACTGGGGATGCTTGTATTGGCAGCACAAATGTTGGGCAGTAGGAGACCAAAGAGGGCTTCATCAGCCACTAGCAAATGCACATTGATAGAGTTCTGGGGGAAGTGTGGAGGAACTGGAGGTTCTTCCCATGGTGAAAGCAACCCCTACCTGTCCAGGATGTGGGAAAGGGCTGAGTGGCTTTCGTACTCATGGAGCACCACTATCCCACTGGACACAGTGTCTAGTCTGGCCGACAGGGTCAGGCTGGCCTGGTGGAACTGTGTCTCATGTTCTGTAAGGACTTCCTCCATCCAGATCCTCTGTTGGGCACCCAGCTGTCAGATATGCTCATTCTGAGGGCTCAGCTGAGGTCCATCGGGGACCTTGTTGGCCTCATATACCATCCACAAGTTCTCGCTGGCCACATGTAATGAGTTCTCATACATGTTGTTCAGCTCGAAAGCCACCCTTATGTCATTCAGCCACATCGTGTGGAGATTACGGAGGTAGTCCATCACGGCCCTCCATCCTTCATTGATTAAAGCCATTTCCGTTCCGTTCATGGCTTCATACTGGGATACTGGACCATCAGCCAGATGGGGAAATCAGGTGGGCCAAGCCCCGTTGCAGCTAAACCCTTTGTTGATGCCAAAGGTGAAGTTCATGTCGGCAGGATGAACGTAACATCTGAGATCCAGTGTGTTCTTGGCATGGCTGTTGAGGTGGAAGAAAACCATGCAGAAGACATCCCCGTTGTGGCTGAGGCTCTTCTTGGGAGCCGCAGATGGGGGCACACTGATGGGGGCCATGGACTGCATCTCTGATGACTTCACAGTGTTCAGGTCCATGATTTTACTGTTGGTGTAGGTGTCAAGTGGCATTATGGCCTTGTTGTCAAATGTCTCTAGCATGCTGTTCATGACTATGTTTTGGAGGCCATGCATGGGCAGATCCCCCTTGTCCGGGAACTGGAGCAAGGCCTTCCCCATCCCAGGTTCCATGAGATGGACGAATACAGCCATAGACCTTCCGTGACCTTGTGTGAGTTCGGGCCATTGGCCAGGCCGAATCAATGTGCATGAGGATAGCGGGGACTGGTAGTCCCTTCTTAGCAGACTTTTTGAGAGCACACATGGCCACACGGATGGGGACCATCTCCCATTGTTTGAACACATGTACACAGGCCATAGCAAAGGCGATGTCCTTCTCTTTTCCATCAAGCACCAGGATCATGGAGGATACAAGCAGCGCCAGCTGCTTCACTGGTTTAAAGTCATCTGGAACATGTGCGGCATCCGTATATCGGCCAAAGTGGCCCAGGTTGATGAGGTCTTCCATCACGGATTTGGATCTCACCTCCATCTGCATGCATGGAACCAGGGGGAGAACATTGAGTGTGGACCAGTCTTGTGCATTCGATGCCTTGATCTTGGACAGATCCTGCCAAATTGCTCTGTGTCATTTGTGGCTAGCCCTTATGGCATCTGCATTGCTGGGGGATGGAGTCAGACCCTGGGCTCTGGCCACATCTTGGCCATTGGTGGTGTTGTCAGCCATAGAATCGTTTGTGTGCCTAGTCATATGTAGGTCATGGGACAGAGGAACATGAGCAAAGGAGGGGTGCATGGGTGCACCTCCATCTGATGGCACTTCTTCAAAATGCTCGTGATCCTACAATGGAAACGATACCAGATTAGTCTGAGGAGTACACAGATCCCCGGACCCCCATGAGGCTGGGGCAAATGTTTGAAAATTGAGATTTGGCCCCATAGTTAGTTAATCTGGGGTAGTACAACTGGACGCCAGGGGCCATACCAAAGGAGTAAAAGAGATACTCACAGAGGAGTCTTCTGACATGTTCCCATGACAAAATCCAGCTTCGAAATGACCTTCCCCATGGGGTGTCCCCTCCAAGGTAGGGGGTAGGATGAACACGACATCATGATGACATCATTGGCCCTATAAAGGGAATCCCCGTGGGGATCCTGGCTCATATGGTGCCAAGACATCGAAGAAGCAACATCTGTGGGAAAAATGGAAGAGCTGGAGGACATGTTCATGTAAGTAGATGGGTGGTCAGCCTCCAGGTCCACTGCAGACTCCGTCCTAAGGGACCGTACTATGAGTGCCTGGCAGGATGGATGTTAGCCCCTGTCTGCACTTACCCTCATACCCAGTGGGGGCCGTGGATGGGACGGGATCCGTGTTAATTGGTCTGTAGGAGAACTCCATCTAGACATCATTATACGAGGGTGGTTTCTTTTTCAGTTTGATGCTACACCAGAGGGCAGAGGACCCAGATGTCAGCCTTACCTGATGCACTAAACCAAATGTGTATGAAGGACACCAGGATTTGGCTGCCAAAGTCCTCGCTGCTGCAGCATCCATCAGAGACGAAGCCTCGCAAGTTGTAATTCTGTTAGACGCCCTCAGATTTGCTGAAAACAGACACTCATACAATGCTGCCCATGACCGGGTTAATGAGGAAGTGAAGGAGGCCTCCAGATCCCAGCAGGGCCTGACATTCAAGAAGAGGAAAGAAGGTAGAAAGCTTCAGCTTTTTGATGAACACGTATGGGACATCTGGCTGGTGTTAAACCTGGTGATGTGAGAAATGTGGGTTGAATGGAAGGTTGCACTAGATGACAGGGAACAATGTGCCATGGTCTGGCTGTTTTACTCTGCTGTTCTCCAAGGCAGATGTTGGGCTGGATATGCTACTGATGTCGATACGGATATCCCGGCCATAGACTTCCTGGTGGCAGAAGAGAGGCTTCGGGGCTGTCTAGATGCCTGGGCCCAGGAGAGAGAATGTACCAGTGCCCCGGCCAAGGGCTTTCTGGAATATTGTGGAGGCCACAACCCTTCTGTTCCAACAGAGCAGACTCGAGGGCAGTACCTGTGCTGGGGGTGCCAGCCCCTGGTGCACCCAGACATCTTGGCCAGAGTCTACATGGAACTGATGGAGGGAGGCGGTGACACAGCATCTGGGGATCAATGTCAAGTCATTGCCAGTGTCCTGGAGCTGACTCAGGAGTTGGACTGCATGCCGACAAGACTCTTTGGTACCCCAGACCAAGTGCTCCAGTATGATGGTTATGGACCACAGGCTATGGCCTTGAGGGATGCAGCACATGGGCTGATACAGGCCCTACCTGCACTGGATCCCAGCCACCTCACTGTGGACAACAATGTCATCAGGGCCATCCAAAAGCTGTTGAAAGTGTTGAGGAGGGAGTTCCGGGACATCCGCGATTCAAGTACAGCCCCTGGACGGACCTCATTCAACATAACCTCCTGCCGTCCCCCCATTGGCATCATGATACCAGAACCAGGGACAGACATTAGACACGTCTGGTTCAACAGCCCCAGACTGAAAGTAAAGAGTGCAGTGGTGAAAATATGCAAAGAAAGTGCTCTAAACAAACCCCTAGAAGCCCACCATCTGGATGCCAGCTGACCTTCTAGGCACCATTCAAAATCTGCCCTGAGAAGCTCAGCATCCAGTTGAACCTGGTCTCCATCCACTACAGGGCCAGGAGCCTGGGTCTGGGACTGAACTGATTGGGGCTGACAACCAAAGGCTGACACGAAGAAAGGCTGAGGGGGAAATTGGAATAACCCCTCCCATGAAAAGGACAGACCAAAGGGATGTGGCAGAGGCACCGATCCAGATGCCCATAATCTCCCGAATCTGGCACACAACCCAATTGACTACGTACATGCAGTCATGGGGCCGTACAGCTTGAGTGAGCTCCCGAAGCTGGGGTGGAGTGCAGATGTGAGGAGTGTATGTCTGACAAGGTATGACAAACTGGCCACTTGGATGGACCTGACTTGGCAGATGTTTGTGTGTGCCTCCTGTCAACATAACTGCATGACAGCTTTCTTTATCCCGGAACCTCCATACCTCCGGATTCCAGAATTTCTACCACCATGTTATTTTGATGGGAGTACTGAGTGGGATTATCGGGTGTGAGTCCACAATAGGCTATGTGCCTATGGGGGTGCTCTTCTCTATGCAACAAACAGCTCCCGGACTTGTAACGTTGAACTATATCATGAAACTGGGGATGAAAGATGCCTCCCGTGCAACATCATGGAATTCAAGACCTGCCTCAACAACTTTGAGAAGATCAACTATGGTACGTACCTTCATAGAGAGAATGGTGAACCATCAAAACCTCTGACCCAGGACCCCAGACCCCTTGCAAATAGGGGATGACCTCTCCAGGCTGTCAGAAGAACTCTTCAGACCACTATTCAGCTCAACTGCATGACCCCCTAAGGAAGAGGAGACATACGAAAGGAGAAGATGACCAAGCCTCAGGCTTCGGCTCCCGAAGCTACCATGTCCAGCTCATCTGGAGCGGTTGCTTGCCTGATTAGGAAGGAAAGATGCAAGGGACTCATTGCACCATCTGGTGCTCTGGGAGTTCCTACCCCAGGGACATCAAGGGCCATAACCCCAAATGCCACTCTAAATTACAAACTTTCAGGGGACTTCTCTGAACTGGCAGACCTCATCGACTGGGCAGATGCACTGACAGACACCAGGGGTCGACCAGGGAGCTGGAGGAGAGCCTGTGCCGGACCCTTCCTCTGTCCATGAAGACGGAAGCTCAGCCCTTTTCCCATACCCTACACCTGACCTGGGCACGGCCATTCCAGGGTTCCAGCCAGCAGGTGTGCCAATGCCTCTGGAGGCGAAACCATTCTCGCTTTGTCAAGTGGCCTACAAATTGGTACATCAAGTAACAATGTCTGCTGTCTTGAGCCAATGAGCTGCTTCTGATGCTGTGGACCAGATGAGAGTGGCAGCTCTGCAAACTAGCTTACCACGCCTGCCCGGGATCCCAGATGCCTGGACAGGCCCCATCAAAGCACCGGCCCTTGAAGGTAATGAACTACTCAACAATGATGATTTAGCTGGAGTTGAGATGGCACCCGTAGTCTCCAGCTTTACACAAATAGGAGACGACCAATTTGTGAAATCCACCACGTCTAGTTTTGTGGTCCTCAAGACACCGACGGCTTCTGAGATGGGGATGACACAAACCAAGAAGAGAGAGAGTATTGACAGGGAGGTCGGCTCTGGCCCAGCCATCAAGTGATCAACTAGCCAGTTCCAGAAGACTGGTGGCTAACATTGCTCATATTACACCAAACATTGTCTACTGTAGCCGTACTCCAGTTGTACTACCAGATTCCCAAATTTACTTACTCGAAATCGTGTTTACTTACTGCATGTCGTTTAATGTATTTACCCCGTATCTAATGTTCTGTAGTGTTTGTAGTGGGCTCCCTAAGGGTACCCCGAATGCCGCATAGACTTTTACATTCCTGTTTGTACATAATGACTGTTTATATGTGATTCATCCGGATGCCCGGCATCCGCTGTTTTGTATTTATTCTTGTTAATAAAGCACACCATGAGGACAAGGCAGAGCTCTGGGGGAGAGTGTCATGGTGTCCATGACCTGACCTGGACAGACCCAGGGATGGACCCAAGTGCAGGGCCCATATGGACCCGGTGCCATCTGTGGTGCTGGGGTCCGTCCGGGTCCCAATCATTGCACATGCGTGGACATGGTGATATCACCGTGGAATGTAACGAACGATGTGACGTTACGATCGAGCGTTCTAGTTATGATGTCATCATGCCTACATTTAGGTCAGTCCCTGTGTGCTATTTAGGCAAGTAGCACCCGTGTATCGGGGATACTCATCCATGAGTGTCTGTTGGGTAAACATCGTGCACCATCCCCGAGGTCCGTCTCTACGGGATGTTTCAATTGTACGACACCTGTCTTATTCTTTTTGTCGATCTACATACCGTGCATGTAGACCCGGATCCCATTGGATCCGGGCTTTTATGTTCATAGTAGTTTAGTATCATTGACTGCCATGTCGAGGTCTGATAAAGCCTCAAAGTAAGCTGCTACAATGGGATTGCCAACCCTTCGAGATGGCCGGGGATAGAGACACGGAGCCTAACAACCTCCATCCACTGCCGTAACCACAAGGCCCAATAAGCATAGTGGCTCCCCACTACATATGGATCCCCCCACCCCACCCCTACCACCACCACCACATTTAAAAGGCCTGCAAGAAATTCTGAATTTTCCAGTTCTGGACCTCTGGTAGAACATGTTCAGACTTGTTCAGCAGACAGACCCTCCCCCCCCACCTGGCTCTTGCAAGGCATCATGGGATGGCAGCTCATTAACATAATTTATGTCTGGCACTGAGGAGGCCACCTCATTGGCCGGCAGGTCATCCTACAGACAGACGCCCCCCGCCCTTGTCACCCACGTGACACTTTCGCCTCTTAAATTTGTTAGCCATTTTGGACTTCCCTATGGCAAGGAGCTTTCTTTTTCGGGCGTGAGGGTGCAGCACTTGACGAGCCATAAATCCAATGTATATTTTATATTCTGATGATTTACAAGAAATACGGTGGAAGTCTTACCATTCTTGTCTTCAGCGGCAAAGACGACAATGCAAATGACGTTCCAGACTGCTAAACGAAGATAAGTAGATCCTGTTATTTCAGTCCAGAAATTAGGTATGGGTGACAAAATGTCCCCAAAATTTCAAAAACAGCGCCAACACTGTCTCACAACAACGGAATAACTCAGTTTGTTTAAACAAACGAACTGGTTATACGTTTCTGAATATACTTAACACAAAGGCATTGACATGTATTCAGCTCATGATTTGAAGACAATTTCAGGAGCTGATCTTTGTTACATTGCTAAAGAAAACAAGTTTGAAATTAGTTATACATGTATAAATAATTTTGCTTTGTCGAATGTATTAGTTTTAATTAGAAAAAAATTGAAAATGAAAAATGTCACAAATCTGTTTCAAGCGTCGTGGCCTTACATGATAACGTTGTATTTTATTGTCATGGAGTGACTTTTTGGTTGAAAATAGATAGTAAAGGGTTATGTTCAATATCCATATTGTTATAGCATTGGGTTATTGATTTGTGCCTGGATCATTCTATTTTGGGTCAAATTGAGGAGAATAGTATTTCTTTTGATCACAGGAAACCAAATTCCCTGTCCAAATTGGTTCCAGTTGATTTATTACAGATTTGGTTCAGTGATTTTAGTCACAGGTGGAATATTTAGGTGCCTGGATGGCCTATTTCCATATCATTAGGTACCTGGATGATCTAGATTGGGTTAGCATGGTGCCTAGATGACCTACATGGATCCCTGCATTGACCATATTTGGTAAAATGCATAGAAACTGCATTTCTGGGGAGAAATGCTACTGTAGGCTTCCAACATGATCATTGGTCATGTGTGGCTCTTCTCCACTTCATTGGTCAAAATCTGGCAGTACACCAGGTGCATTA
>JBCAUI010348851.1:0-28603 GCA_038406195.1 Haplosyllis anthogorgicola | reverse complement strand
GGCATTATATTTGAACATTTATTTTCTAAAAATTTGCCTGTCTCACTGCACTTGGCATCATTTCATTACAATGTCTCTAATTTTTTTCTAGCCTTGTTTCACTCAGGAAAACCTACACTAAAATAAATAAAGAAAAATTAAACATAAAAAGGGCTTCTGGGACCCCACCTTGTTACTTGCTTGCTCTGCTTGTGCAACTTCACTTCGCTACGGCAGCAAACATCGGCACTTGACAAGTTGGGACCCCCCCTCTTGACCAAATCCTGGATCTGCCCCTGCAGATTGTGTAAAATGAGAAAGAAAAGCGGCAATATTTCCCCCACAGGGCAACATTGAGTTAATACGGCAACTATAAAGTCCGTGTTACTTGATGCATCACACCCCTAATAAAACAATTTTACATTTACCACAACCTAAATGTTATTCTTCTGGTCACATTACACTGACGGATCCAGGATTTCTCGTACGGGGGGAGGGGGGCGCCAACCTTGGGGCGCCCCAGATTTTTGTCTTTGAACAAGTTATTAAGGCTTCTTATATAAACAGAGGTGTGATGCGAAAGTAAATACTGTCTAATTAGAAGGAAATGACTACATGTTAAACACGGGCCAACAGAGAAAAATTGACATCAAAATTTAAATCTGCAACCATCACGGAAATGTGAACAAAACTGGACAATTCCTTGTGTACAGTCGAATATAAGGTAGTTACAGATTGTACACATGCACATATTTCTATTCAAGAAGAATTTAGACTGAAACCCTGTCAGTAACATAAAGTTTTAAAAGGGAGATCTTTTGTCAATAGACACTTAACATTTTAGGGATTCTCAGATATTGTCACAATGATTAAGCTAAGACAAGCCAAGACAAGCCCAAAACATTCATGTGTTTGGTTTAATTTACTATAATGATCAACTTGCCAATAGAAATAGACCATGACCAAGTCACATGTTAATGGGCACGAGATCAACCGTCTAATGTGGGTGAAAACAGTCACAACCTAAACCTTCTAATAATTGTCTTATCTTTCAAGTTCTTAAGGCTGTTGTGTTTGTTAATTCACACCAATTAATTCCAACATAAACAAGGTGGTGTTTCAAACTGTGATGAAAATTTTTTTTCTCTTCATTCAAAGCCAAGAAAAAATAAAATTGATATTTTATTTCGACTAGTTGGACTATAGTACACAGAAATGCGTCATACAAAAGAAGATAATAATCGCCAAGATATTAGAACATACCTTGAAATAGTTGATTATTGATTTAAATTGACTGACAGGTTCTCTTAATGATGATATGTAAACCGTATCTTTCGGCATGACTTGTTGGAACTCCTCCCTGTTATAAACAATGTGGTCCGCGGCCATGTCTATGTGCGGCAGTTTGTGCAGGGACGGATCATTGTTTAACATGTAGGGGAAGAAGGAGGGGTCCGGGTAGGGAAATTTTCTGAAGCACAGTGAGCTCAGGTTTCTTCTAAGGACCAACCTGAAAGTAGCAAATCAAAATCGTATGAAAGTATGAACATTGTAATGTTGCCTTATTCGAGATGCGACTTTATTACAGCACATTTTCATAAACTTTAATGCACATCCCTTAACGCAACAACATGTGTTAAGTTCCAAGAAATTGATGCGTTAAGAGTAGCGTTAAGAGTAGTGTTAGAGTAGCGTTATGTGCAGTTATCCCCCAATGCTAGCAGATCACCGTTAGGAAATAACTGCACTTTACCCTTAACGCATCAATTTCTTGGAACTTAACGCATGTGTGCATCAAGGGATGTGCGTTAAAGTTTATGAAAACGCGCTGTTAGTAGTAAGATAAGTGTAACAGAATACATAATAGCTATTCACATTGCTCAGGTTGAGACATTTAATCGCACTGTCGTACAAACATTGGCACAATTGATGTTGAAAAGGGCCTTAAAAATTAAATTTAGATGTTATATTTTGAAAAAAGAGTCTTAAACACTAGATTTAGGTGTTTTATGTCGCGTTTGGGGGTGCTGTCTTATATTAAAAATGAAATCTGATAGATTAAAACTAAAAAGTGTCATATAAGGGAGGTCATCGCTCAAAGCAGGTGTCGTTCAAGACAAGTTCTACTGTACCTGTACATCATGCTGGCGATGGTTGTAGATGCAGTTTTGTGGGTCTTGATGTAGACCACGTGATCTTGCCTGGTGCACTGCTTGTGTTTCACCGTTCTTAGTCTATGGTCACGTGGCTCACTGTAGGCATCCAACAGGACAACATTTCTCTCTCTGTATTCTGAAACATTAGAACGTTTTCGTTGTAACCTCCATTTGGAAATATCTCCATATGATTTTCGTATAACCCTCATTAACTTTAAATTTTCACAAAACACCTGAGGTGCATTCTTTTACTGTCAACTGCAAACACTCACACGTCACTGCATGCTGCATATCCCGTGAGTACTCACTTGAATACCAGCCAACAGAGCGTCAACACCGGTATCAAGTACTTGCATTAAAGTAGTTCTGTGTTCCAACGGATCGTGTCTTCTTTCTGAGTCTTTCACATTTGAGTAAAAACTGTAAGGACTGCGCCGTCCTGGAACTTCATCAGTACTTTTCTTTATTAGAAACCCCACGAATTATGATTGGTGTTATTCAAGGTTTTCCAAATTTTCCCTGCCTAATTCCCTGCCCAATTGATAGCCATAATATTGATAATAAACTATTTCTTGAAATCTAACTTGTTTTTTATGTTTCAAAATGTTGGTAACAAACAAATTATTGATATTATTTATGTCAGTAAATAGTATATCTACTATTTCTAGTCACAGTGAAATATTCAAAAAATACATAAGTAACTAGAAATAGGAAATGAAATTAGCCTGAATTAGCAGATTAGGCAGGGCGTGAATTAGGAAAAACCTCTAATGACAAGAAAATGAGGCGGAATATCCTGTTTGTTTCATTCAACAATCATTCTATTTTATTCCTCGGGAGGGAAGGAAATCACAAATGAGGTCATTAGAGCAGGAATATTATTAGCTACAGAAGAGTAAAACAGTTGATGTGAGTCATTTGCCCCCGGGAAAAAATATCTACTGCTTTGCAGATAAAATATATATTAATTTGGAAATGCTTTTGATGAGAAAGTTGTGCTCTAGATACAAACGTGAATTAAGATACTACTACTCTGAAATTAATAGAATTTTTCTCTTCTGCTTAGAACATTCTAATTATCTGAAATTATTCACACTATCTTAATTTCTCTCCAGCAATCAGTACGAGAATTTCTATTGTTTCTTAAAGGAAAAGTCTTGACCACATATTTAATTTTCTTCTGTTATGAAGATCAGTCTCCTGTTTATGGAATTAGTGTGTAAATGTTTTTTTGATAAATTCAAAGCGATTGATCTTTCTAGTTTTTTGAGTGTACAAGCTCAGGAAGCCAATTGATGACTTTGACAAGATCGAAAGCTTTTGAAATATTGGATGCATCCTCCAATTGCTTGTGTTTAACCTAATTTATGTATCAAAAACTCTTTGATTTGTTGTCAATGCCAGTTTACCAGTTTTATTCTCAAAGTAAAATTTTCTACGCGTCCATAACCACGAGTTTATTTCTTGGGTGTTATGTTTCTGTTGTTATATTTCAAATGTAATCATGAAAGTATTAATCCAGTCATTTTTGATTAAAGAATTTATTGTGTCATTTAGCAGTACGTATGTCAGTGCAAGACGGATTTCTGAATGACATATTATTGGACGTTGGCAGTCTAGGTCTGAAGGGTTTTTGTGGTCACTAGATTTGAAAACAAGCGACATACAATTACATTTTTGGGTGAGTCATAAGCCCCGTGTTAACTTTCAGAGGCTTATTACGGTTGTCAATCAAGTGATAATATGGGAATTATAGACTTCTTCCTTCCACCCTCGCCCCACACATCCAAACTTTTCTGCCTATCGTCATTTCAAATTACTAAAGGAATAGGGAACGGGTAAAACGGTCCCTACAGTTCCCGCATACATGTAAGGTTAATATCGTCTTCTGCTGGTTCACTGAACGTACCTGCACATCTAGTGGGAAGTCATTGAGCTCAAGGTTTTCAAGGAAAATGCCGCGGACCCGCCGCCGTTCGAGAACGAATGCTTCCTGCTTGGGACCGACGGTAGCCGTTAACCATGTGGCCTCTTTCGTTTCGCTGAGTATATTGTCTATGTACAACAGAGGATTCCAGAACTTTTCTAGGTCAACCCGTTTCATTTCCTAAAACATAAAGTTATGACTTTACATTTTCTGTGTCAGTTCGAAACACAGAAGGGCCGAATTTGCATCACCACGAGTTAAGAAAATTTTTTTTTTAGGATTGGTAGATTTGGAAATATAAAATTCCACTTTTAGCTATTTGACAGAAAAGACCAGAATATTAAACTTCTTTAAAGAACAATAACATTACATCAAATGGTAAAAATGAAAGATGCAAAGCACAATTTATGAAATCCTTATATTAACTTTCTTTCAAACTCAATTCCATTTAAACGCATCACCTTCTTTCTCAAAATAACTCAAACTCGGAAATGAGGTTACTAGATCTGTTGCAGTGATACAATGACACTCAAGGAGATGTCAATTATGGTAGAATATTCGTGACTTCTTTTACTTATTACATTTAAATTAAACTGATTTGAAAATAGAACATGAGTTTCTAGATATCTCTATTGAGAAATAATTTTGACAGATATGTTTCAACGTGAAAATAGTATTTCCTGAAAATAGCAGCTAAGGAAATTTTTGTGTCCTTGGCGCGTGTCTCGAAACTAGATCTATCTTATTTTCATGTGATACCTAATATAGCAAAGGAAAAGAGAGAAAGAAATCGTTATAGTAATGAGAATAAAACATTATAATTAGGAAAAAGCGTAAATAAAATATGTGGGAGGCAAATAGTAATGTCTTACCTCAACAGTTTTACCATCAAGTGCGGGCTCTCGCCACTTTGCTTGTATAAATGTATCAGCACTATACTGTTCCTTCAGGGTGTCTATCTCTCCTATCTTCAAGAATACCACCCGCAGTTCTACTATTACCTGAAACAATTAAAATATTAGGTTTTAGGTATCTAATTAAATTCTATTGTTGGAAACACCTCGAGAAAATCGTATCCACTTGGTGACTTTTGAGAACAACTGAATTCCACGCCATGTTTTGCTTACTAAACAAAGCATGAAATGGTATTATTCTAAAATTGACACAAGTTTCTTCCCGTGAATAACCAACAAGATGGTTTTCTTTGAATAGTCATCTGTTATTTTTCACCATTTGGAATAAAGTGTTGTATCCTCGTAGGCAAAGAGGAAAAGCATGTGTAATATTCAGCAGGCAATCTGTCACAGGCAAAGCTTAAATTATTGAAGAAAGCGCAAATGCTCTTCAATACATGAACCTCTTCTGTTATAGTGCAATATTTAAGAAGAGCTACAACTAGATGAGACGACCACGACATAGTTGCATTGTGGTTTCACTAAAACTGTAACAGCTCATCAATTGGAAAACGCATAGGACAAAAGAGAGAACAAAGGCATTGAACGCTGTGCTTTTGTCCCAAAACTGATAAGAGTTTCAGAAGCTGAAATGGAAATAGATCATATAACTTTAAACTTCGAGCTAAGCTGAACGGTAATCTTTCAGAGTAATGGTGCTACTAGCTTTGGTAACTTGTTATGATAATTACTTGAATTTTACTTCGGTACATGTAAAAATCTACACAAGTGTACCTGGTGTCTTATCGTTTACAAGTGCTGTTATCTAAATACTTCAGCAACTTTATCAAGACCACGATTGGCGGCCAAAAACTAACCGCTTAGGTTTACGCATCACTTCTTTCAAGTGAGGATATTTACTGGCTGGTTTGCTTACAAGCATTTCATTACACGGGTAAATTGTGTGAATCCAGTACATCATAAATCACAAAAAATCAATTGCACAACCCATTTAGTGAAGATGTACATTGGGTGTAGGTAGTATAGTAAATTTAAAGAAGGTATGGATCTTGGAATCACTGGACATTATCTGAATGGAGTCAAATAAAAAATCCAATAGAAAAAGGCATTTGAAGACTTATATATTGCTTACAAATTAGGAATGTTACTTTGTTTGCTGAACTAAGCATCCAAAATAAATCACTATGTTTTACAAATTACCCAAAGAGATTACTTTTTTAAAATGTACACAATAGGTAATCTAATGAGTAGTTAACCCAGATCTAAAAACAACTAGTGTCTTAACACAGTTGTACGACCTACCTGATGGAGCCCAACTAGTAAAAGTTGCATTCTTAACCTTTTTGGTTCTAGCTACAAGTAACACTAAACAAGCTTGATCTGATCTTTTGTGACATAAATCAGTAAATATAACACTTTGGTATTCAGGGGTGCATCGAGGTATTGACCTAACTGGCGACTGAAAAATCCTCGCCATTGGCCTCTATCTAGTATTTGCTCTGAAGCAATAATACAACTGCATTGCCCAACGAATTTCAGAATCTACTGTCTTCCGTGAAATATGTCATTTATAATTTTGCCAGATGGATATGGCACTTTGCATATGCATGTGCATAGGATGAAATTCCTATCAATTTTGAAACAGTAGAAATCCAAAAGCACAGGGTGGAATTATTTTCTACCACTTTTGTTCAGTACGTTTTCAAATTGATAGGAATTTCAGGAGTTTAACTGACAGGATTTACAAAGAAGTTTCATCACTATCGAAATGAAATTAACTTGGTGGCGATGGCAAAAGGACATTTGATGTGCTTTTGATCATGGTGACAGTCCACGGTCATTCTGTGAGGCAGATTTAAAACCTTTTCAAGTGAATCCACAGCACGTTACCTAATAACAATAAGGCAGTAAGACAGATGGAATAGACTTTAATTGTACAGTGCGAGTGATATAATAAAACTTGAAGTCTAATCCATTATCAATTCATATGAGTTTTAAACGGATCAGTCATCATGTCTAAGACGAAGACTCACACAGTCAGTTTCAATTTTCTCTGCAGTTGTGTTTTCGTTGTGTATCAGTACACTAAAATCATATTCGAGCTAAAACACAGTACCTTATGGCAGGTCCCTTAGATACCTTCTGTACACAATTGATACGATTTTTGAGTAATGATTTGTGGACGATATTTCCATTGTTTCACGCATGTAACAAATAGTACGTGTTTCAGACTAGAAGGATAATTTTTCAAGCTATGTGAGACGTCTCTGAAGGATTTTATCTGGAGATACTAAATTAGTGCATCCATTGAATTTCAGTTGGTCCCGGTTTGAATAACGATTCCCGTTGATTTCTAAACATACAGTTGCATCCACATTAGGAATACTATTCGGACAAATTTCCAAGAATCTGATTCCTGACCCTTGACATCCTGTATATGTTCAACAACTGGCAATCTTGACTTGATTATCAGACTTGGTGTAACATATCAGCGTATGTAACACTTTGGCATTTAGGGTTAGATACAGAGTGCTTTACCCTTGGAGTGGAGAAGAAAGATATTTCAAGGTTTACTATTTTGCCACTTCAGGGTAAACTTTAGTGCAACAGACGTGTTTTATAAAGCCACATTTTGATCTTGTTATATTGCATAAATGATAACCAAGCGGGTAATATAAAATACATACTATGTTACCTGTCTGTTCAAAATTGCGGAATGATGCTCTTTTTTGCCTTTAAATAAATTTTCAATTACTTTCTTTCATTTGGCCTCCTTATTTTTTGGGTTTTCCTTACCATTATTGATGTGTGACTGACATGATACCTCTCCTTAGACGTAATGACAGGCCTAATAATAGCAAATTGGTGTACTTTAGCTATTTTAACTTTTTACTGTGGGAACTAAAGGAAACATTACATAGTTTCTCTGAGTTTGTTATGTCCGTGTATAAAACATTGTAGAACTGGGAGCAACAAATTGAATATGTTTGCCGAAATGCATCATTTGTTTTTAAACGTAGACGGGACGAATTGTTCGGTTGGGATTAGTTTAACTTCATGATTTTGAACGTCAAATTCATGATACCAGAAGTATTAGCGTTTCTAAGTGTATAACTTTAACTCCCGACAGGACACCAACCAAACGTTAATGTAATCTGTTACTTTACGGAAATGATGCTGGTGTTGCCTGCATCTCATGCAGGATCGGACCCAAGTTGTTCCCTCCCGAAGCTGGCTACGATATTTTCACATGAAATTCTGAGGCATGTGGTTTCGATATAAAAAATTTCTATCATAATTCAAAGTTTAGGGTGAGTACAATATCGCATTTCCTTTGTGAATACTTTTCAGAATAAACTATTGTGGTACCTCTAAATAGACCGTGCGTTTTACCAAAGAAAAGTTTTTCAATTATTTACTTATTTACTTTTTTATTTCTGTTTCGTTACCTACTGCAGTAATGTTGCGTAATTTTTTTTCTAAAATCGTCTGGAACGAAACTAAATAAAAACTGATAGGACAAAGCAAATTGTCCATACTTAACCGTCAGCAAAACAGAAAGCTATAAATATACACATTGACCGGAAAGCATATAGATATAAAAATGCATACATTGAATTACTACGGCCTACACATCACGCCAAAAATAGGAGTAATTTTATCATAACGTAGGCTCCATAATTGACCTTTCATCTGATATACTCGGCTATGTTTCTCATTCATATACATCAACCAGGTCCCAGTGGGATTAATTTTACATTAACGACAAACGTACCGGTGGCCCTTAAGTTAATTACGTTTTGCTGGAGACAGCTTGTCACGCGGGTCCCTTTGTGCAGTGTCACCGAGATGTAATTACCGTCGCATTATGGTGTGCGCATGTCAATTTTAGAAGAGAGAAATCTGCCTTGAGAATATTAAAGTTGACAATTAAGACGTATGCCATTACCAGAGATTAATGTTAATCTCCATCCCTCTTCCTTGATCAGTGCGACTTTGTTGTTAGCTTAATGAATATTTATCAGCACGAGTTGGATACGAAAATAAACCAGTCATGCGAGTTAACGTTACCCTGTCACTTCAATGCAGAGAGATTTTATATGCATATGTTTCATGTGCGAATTATTCGACACATTTCAATAATAATGTATCAATATTAACAAAAATGCATGATATTTCAATTGTGATATTTACACACATTGTATCTTGTATCACAAGTAAAGAAGTTAACACGAACATCTGAATATGAAGGATTTTGAAGCGCCAACGAAACAAGACTAATGGATAACCTCGTGAATGCCTGTTAAATGTATCACCTACAGGCAATGATAGCAAGGTTGGCCAGTTCTTATTTTACACATTGGAGAAAGACATCATGCGAATTGCTTTGATCACACTGATCCGGAGTTACATCCAGCAATATGTAAGAAATTGGTCTCAAATCGGATTGTGTCAAATTTCTCAATCGTCAAAACAAAATTCTAAATATTCTAAATATTGAGGCAAATAACCGTCAATTAAAATGGACTCAAAATACAAAAGCTATATGTTTTTAAGTGTGGCAAACATCATTGACAAAGGATGCAATAATGTTGCAAGAAAATGGAAAGTACATTCCAATACAAAAACACAGCAACATACGAAAAAAAACCCAGTTGACTTGCAATTACATGCTTGTCAGGAAGAATAACACGTAACCGAAAGACAGATTGACATGTAATTATTGTTGTTGTCCACTTATGACGATAATAGAAATTTCATATTATCGTATTTGGAATTATTTAACCATGTTGTAACGCTTTGCAATTAGAAAAACTTACAGAGGATGAAATTAGGATGAACATAGCTCTGCGTTTTGGGAAAAATAGAAATTCACGAAGTCCTTTTGTTTGAGCGAAAGACACAAATTCAGATTCGAAGCAAATGTTGCTTGAAAAACAAAATAAACAAACAGAGATTGTTGATTCGATATAACTTGGAAGTGTATTTTTGAGATTTTGAACAAAGTGCTTCAACCAAAAATGTTTTTTGGTTTTGACTAAAACAGAAACATACTGACAAGAAAGCGACAATATTGCAATATTCACAGACAGCTTGTCACAGGAAATTATATAAGTCTAACAAAGCTCTCCTCGAAATTCAATTGTTTCGTATCTGGTCAAACAAAATTTTAGATGAGCATCTGGATATTGATTTTATCTTAATAAATATAAACTGTAATAAATTATTAACTGTTAAGTAGAGCTACTTAAGTGCCATGCAAAATTTAAGATATTTGTAAATTTAATCGGCCAAGGAGACAATATAAGTCATATTAGGTCAATCCTACACTGACATTTTAGTTAGCCTACTTTGTATCCACTTATTATTTTGTTAAAATAGAAAATACGACAAAGGAATCCTTGCTCCATATTTTTTCGATTTCTCCATAAACATTGTTCTACAACAAATTCCCATTCTTGTCATTTTACTGTCAAATGTTTCAAACTTGCACGGAATAAACAAAAAGCCTCAATACCATGAGCGCAACTAAATGTATGTATTTCCTGGCCAATACCCAACCCAATCCAACATGTATTTTTATCCAATCTTGACTATGTAGCTCACATCTCTCATATCCCTAGATTGACACACAAAAATTGCTTTCTGCTGATAAAACAGAGGCAAAGGAAATTAAAGTGTGTCAGATGTAAGACGAACCGGTGTGCCAGCATAGATTGACTTACATGAAAACTGACTGCGCAGGCAATCCTTACAGGTGCAAATGCCCAGGACAGGTAATCTGTATCTGCCAAGCCATTACAGATTGCATGACCTGTGAAATATTGACTGCCCATTCCCTTATCAGCCCCAGATAATCTCCCTTAAGTGCCCACCAGTAGCTGTCCTTATCAGGTGGCTCTGTGAAGCAAAGCTAGCCATCACAGCATGACCACCAGCAGTTGGAGCCCAGCCACATGGAGATCCCACTCTAACCCTGCTAAACATGTGATGAGTTATGCCGCTCCACGAAGCGAAGGTAACCATGAATGCACTTATGCAGTCACCTGGAAGGAAACAGGTTCCCCTGATGGAAACTTATTCACATTTCTTTGAACATATTTGGAAATGTACAAAATTTATTATTATTATTATTATTATTATTATTATTATTATTATTATTATTATTATTATTATAGTCTTGAAAGGAGTAAATTTGATGTTTTTATCCATTTGCTTGGCTGTTTCTGGTTCATATTTCATCATTGTCTGGTGATATATAGGGGTGCCCATGAGTGTCCTCTCTACCAAGTATGAAATTTGCCAATCACTTATTTTCTGAATGATAAACAAAAAATATCAATTTTAGGTGGTCTTAAAAGGAGTAAATTTGATGTTTTTATCCATTTGCTTGGCTATTTCTGGTTCATATTTCAACATTGTCTGGTGATATTATGGGAGTGCCTATGAGTGTCCTTCCTACCAAGTACAAAGTTTGTTAATTGTTTATATTTTGAATTAATAATGAAAGAGACCATTTTTGGATGGTCTTGAAAGGAGTAAATTTCTCTCCTCTCAAGACCATTCATGCAAAGACAATATAAATCCAGAGAGCCACCATAAATTCAAACCAACCACACTGAGGCTTGGCTCCAGAAGTTCCCTCCTTTCAAGACCATACAATGTGGTCTACTGAAGCAATTTTTTAATAATTGCCTTCTTTCAAGACCTAAATCATTTCAAGACCATCCAAAAATGGTATCTTTCATTAATAATTCGGAAAATAAGTGATTGGCAAACTTCATACTTGGCAGGGAGGACACTCATAGGCACTCCCATATATCACCAGACAATGATGAAATATGAACCAGAAACAGTCAAGCAAATGGATAAAAACATCAAATTTACTCCTTTCAAGACCATCCAAAAATGGTATCTTTCGTTAATATTTCAGAAAATAAGTGATCGGCAAACTTCATACTTGGTAGGGAGGACACTCATAATAATAATAATAATAATAATAATAATAATAATAATAATAATAATAATAATAATAATAATAATAATAATAAATTTTTGTGTGTGCTCTGTTTTGGTTTTTGTTTTTGTTTTTAGTAATGAACACAACTGCATCTAATTGCCATTTGTTTGCTGTTGTCCATATTTAGAATAGTGTGTAACTTGCACCTAATAACCGGGCATACTCTGCGCACGTCTAACAATGAAAAAATTATGACACAAGGGGAGTGAGTTATTTTCCATCCTGCAATCATCATAATTTTTCGCAATAAACAACTGTTAAATTAAGTGTATATAAGAAACCGTAGTCAGGCCAAATCCGCTACTGACAATCACACATCTCATCCCTCTAAACCCAGCAAATTCAATGACTGCTGTAGGCAACCTGAGAACTAACACAGGGCCTTATAAAAAGAAGCAACCGTCATTCCGACTGTAGCCTTGCTTTGACCCAATGTACAACATAATTTCATACGGAATCATCATCAGACCAACTTGCATGCTGCCTTTCCTAACCTAATATGGCGAAAAGCAAACTGCTGGCTTATTTCTTGTGTCTCAGCATTGATAGTAACTAAGTGCTTGATAACACCTGCCCTTTCTTGGCTTCAGTAACGTTGTACCAGGACTGGGAGCGTGCGGGCTCGAAAGCGCGTATCGTTCCCCGGCCATGGTTCAGGAGTGTGCACCACTAAAGTAGAGGTGGGATCATCAGCCTAAAGCTGTCATCGATCATCAAACCACTAAATTGATTGATTATCCAATTCATTGTCAGATTTGCTTCATATGGTAAAAGTATACAAATATGTGAAGAATTGCTGCCCCTGCCTCCAAAAAATTGTTACAGCATATTTAAAGGAACTCATACTAAGTTTACGTTGTGTCCTTGATGTTTCTGTTGAACCAATAATGTAGATTTCCAGCATGTTTTACTTCCATTTGTAAATTTTAATGAAGACAAAAGTTATTCACTGAATTCATTCAAAAAAAATGTCAACTTTAATTGAAATATGCACCTAAATTTATTAGTGCCAATTATCCAATGATAGCATTTAGAATCGATTATCCCAATTATTCAATTCACTGATCAATACATCGGTATTCGATTCTACACTAATGCGCGCTCTCAAGACAGGGTCGCATTTGAGACTGTTACAACGTATTCATGAACTGTTGTCTGTTGTTGAACCCTACTGTAAAACAACATATTTTTGCGTGCACACGTTTTCATTCATTTCAGTATGCAAAGCTACATACATGTATATATGGGTACCTATAATATGGGTACCTACATGGAATCCACTAAACGAAAGACATATAAAAAAAGCGTACCTATACTGTTCGCAGTCCTATTACCATAGTAAAGCTATTATGTGGATGGTTTCATCAATGACGTGATTATCCACTGGTGTGATATAATTATGTTATTCACTTGTCCCACAATGCACGAAAATAGCATTGATCCTGTCTCAATAATGTTTCATTTCTCCACAGCAGTAATTACGGCAGTGTCTTTTAAAACAATTGTGAATCAATTACTATGAACCACCCATTTTAATTAATGATAGTGAACAAAAGCTTCAGCAATACAGAGTATCCGAACAAGATAAATGGCAACAGCTAATGGCCTTTGTCATGTAAGTGTATCCATTTTCCGGAGAAAAAAGCTATTAATTACTGTGCAATCAAATTAGTGTACTGCTGCATTTCATCCCCGTTCAATGACACAAGACTGTTGTTGATCTTACGTAATATCAAAGTCAATAAAAAGTAAAGGTCGACTCCGAAGTTTTCAAAACAGGCTCACAGGTAGCACAGGAGCAGTTGTACAACATGTAGTCCACGATACCATATAAGGCTGAAATGTGATTAGCTCGGGCAATTTTGGTCGCAAATAAATGTGAATGTTTCCGTGCCACAACTGGATATTATTCCTTGGCATTGATCGCAGCAGTCATCCTGAAGGCTATCACATGCGTCAGAGGCCTCTCTCCTCACTCTCTCTCGTCCAGTCTTGTTGCCAGTGAATTATTTGTGGATTATTTCATCTAAATGCTTTTACGCCCTGCCCATTTGCATGCAACCGGAGAAAATATTGAGCCTCGACCGCTTCCCGAGACCAGGCATATGATATCTGTAAGAGGCAGAAGGCTTCATCGATGGTTTAATGACACTTCACTAGCTTGCTGCGACCGTTGGTGCGCCATAACTGCCATGAATAAACTAAAGCAATCTTGCTCCTACTTCTCTTTGGCCAGGAAAGGATGTCGACAAGGGCAATACAACGAGAGGGGGGAAAATTCAATAGCGCAATTTCTTTCTTTGCCTTCACCGACCGAGCAGGTTTGTTGCTTGTGTGCAGTCGCTGAGCTCTAGTAGCAAATATGATAAGGTGATACAAAAGAATTACCACTGCGACAACACTAAATTATGCATGTCTGCCGGGTATTAAATACCATAATGTTTGATCTGCCATAACGCGTTCCTGCTCCATTTGGAAAATACATTAATGCTGTTGTCATAATAGCAATTAAAACAGCCTACATATGTCGATATCTATTTCATATCTTTTACCTGTGTTTTTCTCTCAGATCGTGATATCTCTGCATCGCGGAATGCAATACCTTTGCCTTTTATTGTTCTATATTACGCAGGCTATCCTTTCTGCCAATACTACTGTTTCCTTTGAATAGAGCTATTTCCAGCCCTTATTCATTCCGTATACATGATATCTTGGTATTTAAAGATCAACCATCATTTTTAAGCACTGTTTCTATATTAATGACGTTGAAAATTCATATAACCACGGCCATGGTTATATAATTATCATATCAAAGCATTACATCACAAAACCAATACGAAAAATTGGAAAAATTTCCGCATTTCATTCTTGGAAAACTAAAGCATTTTCAATAGTGTTTTTAACTTCTCTTATTGAAAATACAGCCACATACCGGGGACAGAACTGGTACTTTGTGATTCCCATTTAAAAAGCGTTTTTATCTGTTTTATTAGCCAAGGAAGCGTAACGTGCAAGTCTGTTGAGACTTTTTCGACATATGGCCCGTGAAAAGAAAGAAAGTAGAAATACATGTCTTCACACACTCGATATGCCTGTTCATTGATGTCCTTGTAGAACAGTCAAATTTTGTGCCTTTGTGTTCATACATTATATTCCACTATTAAACATGAGCTTATTGCTATGGTAATTCGAGTTATAAAGATAAATAACATACCTGAGAAATCCTAAACTCGATAATTAGCCATGACACCGGTTTGAAAGTAAACCATTTGTAGCAAACAACCTTGTTCGTTTAGCGTCTACGAAAGGTTTACACAGTTCAAAAAGGCCCAGTGCACTAAACTCCCATTTAAAGTATTATTTGTGACAGACAAAGTCCCTCCAAAATAAGGCAACATATCACAGTTCTTAACTGTCAAAACTGAAGAGGTCACAGTGAAGTTGTTTTGAAGACATGCGGCTCTTGTGTGTCATGCCGCGACTTGCTTTACAAAAATTGGTAACATTTAATACATATCTCGCAAGTTCCTTTTTTATGTGACCAAGGCCTGGCTGTGTCCTCACTTACAAGGCATTCAAAGGTATCTCGCTATACCTGAAAATGTGCTCATTTCTGAACAAAGAACCTCCGCTAAAAATCTATTCCTGCTACATTCGTGGCCTGAAATCGCAATGTCAAGTACTTGAAAAACATTTGATCTTGCACAAGATCTTAGCTGAAAATGCTCATGATATTTATTATATATCTTGCGTATGTGTATTTGTAGGTGTAACTTGGGAACGTGGTGCATAGCTATGTAAAGTCAATACATACATGTTCAGTCTATAACTGTAGACTTCTACCTGACTACTTGCTACAGATCTAAATTTGGATTGCAGTTAAAACATAAATACATATTAGCTTTGCCTATAATGGGATATGATATTACAATTGAATTTTCTTTTTCCTGATACGGTCTTTAAATATCAGGTAACACCTTGCGACGCAACAAAATTAATGTATCATTAAAATGTATCTACAGCTTCAAAGGCGCATTAAAGTCACCTTATTTTAATTGATATCTTAATTGCTTAACATCAGGTGACATTTCGTCTAGCCTTGCTATTTATTAAACCTTGAGATACGGAGGAACAAACCGGTTTCCTCTACACGGAAGTATTCGTCTCAACACTCAACGCAGCCAATGGCTCAGACTTTTTTGATCATTTGGCTTACATTGCATTGACAGAATTTTTTTTAAGTGCGGTGATGGGAATTTTATTTTATTTTTTACCTTGAGCCCTAAAATGCCAAACTATTTATAAATAGTAATAACATTTTGAATTCTTTTATAATCACCATGTGAAGGAACGTGTCGGCAAGCAATATCTTGCTGTACACAACATGTTTCCATCTGTAAATGAGGTATTTTTTTCAATCCAATTTCAGAGTGCGACAGGAAATGTAATCCAAACTATTAAATATAAAACCTTAATAATGATGAATCTAACACTTCAATAATGCAGCTAACGTCGTGATAAACCTGAGTTGGATAACTCACATAAACTAAGAACAAGAACCTCTTTCATCCGACAAAAAGCACACTGAAAGACACTTGGTGCAGAGTACCTGAACAATATTGTCTATTTATATACATACACCATAACATGTGACAGCTTATGTTCGCTGATAATTACACTTCTGACAAATAGTAATAGTGGCAAATCGATATCACTGCCTTTCGCTACATTATGATGCCCAAACTGGTTTTACACGTCTTTGTGTGATACGGTAGCAAGCTGTTGTGTTGAGTCGGTCAATATCTTGATGTGTAATGATCCACCGTACATTTGTCAATTTTAAATGAATTGACAAACAATAGTAGCAGAGATAATGTAATATAGACGCCTACTTGCGTATGAAATTACAAATCACTGACAGTCAATTCTATAAACAATTCATATCAACTATTTTTCTTTTCTTTTCTTTTTTTTTTTTTTTTTTTTTTTTTTGTGAGTGGGATAAGGAAATTTCCACTGCCGTTTAAAATGTATTTGAAACGAATATCGCGACACCTTATCAGCCAATCTACTTGATCTAATCGTCACTACCGTATGTTACATCTTGATCCCAGCGTACTAAATATCAACCGCAATTACTTTTTTGTTGGGCTCCTTTTGTGTCAGTGAGAAAAACGGATGTACATGAACCTGGTTGCGAACACCAAATTAGAATCTTCATTAAACCTATCTATCATTTAAGGCCATCCAATGTAACTAGTGGTCGTCGAAAACCGGTGCCTTAAAATGCAGGTGTATTTAAAAGGAAAGTGTGGTTTTGGTTCTTTAATATCTGGTCTTAAGTAGCGGGTAGTCTCAAAGGAAGACAAGTGGTAAAGACAGATTGCCAAACGGTCTGAAAAATCCGCAAAGGATGTTTTACACAATTCATTGTCGCGACACGAGCCATGTCTGGAAACGTGATCATAGAATTACACATACACATTATTGTGAGGTTCAATTACTTTTATTGTATTGTCACACGATTCGCAACATTGACCCGATTTGCGTTACGGAATTGACATCAATTCCCAGGTAAAAGATAATAATAGGTCTTGAGGTTCCGAAGTTTTACCTTGTTACATGGATCGAAGCGTAATGTATTTAATACCTCGTACAGCACGCAATAAAACGAATGTGGAGATTGCTGCTTCATATTACAATTAATAATAGTGCCCTGTTCTATGTGCGTATGCAGCTATAAAATGTGGCTGATTAATGGATCTAATCAAATATCTGCACAAAACAAACAAGCAAAGTAAGCCAGGAAGCGATGTGAATGCGCAGGTACTTTTCAAAGCCACTGCATGAGCCGTGCCGCCCATTCATTGCATAAAAAAGGACTTGATATCGTGAACTGATCAGTTACCGTTGGGATAAAAGGAGAAGCAAAGCAAAAGGAGACACGACATCAGCTCATTTTTGCCCATAATACGTTGCTGGGCCACAAGAACTGCCATCAGGAAAAATAAAGCTCAGCATCCACTGTAATAGGCTTCTGCTTGCTGTGTCAATTAAAAACGGTTCTTCAGCGAGGCAGCCATTGCTTTTGTCTGGGTCTTTGCCAAAGCCGCACCGAGTTTGAGCATGGAGTCATTCACTTCCACATCATGGATGCGTGCAGGAAAAAGGACAGTCTCTTCTAGATGGATGGGGAATTCTGGATTCAACAGTAAATCCATATTCGGGCCATAAACTGGTAACACATTGTCAAAACTGGTTGAATCATTTGAAAATAGGATCCTCCAATTGTGTCATGCGGACTTTTAATTTTGCATTGGCATTTACTCCACGGAACTATGCGCAAATGTCACGTCTTTAAATGTTCTTATTGTCGCGGAATTTTGTTAATGTCAGTCCTACCAAGAAATAAATGGGAAGTTTGAATTCACAGAACAGAATAATAATAAAGTGATTCATTAAATCATGTAAATAAGTTAACTTAAAAGCTAGAACGCAGAGTATGACTAAATTATTTTTACCATGTTAAACATTTTTGACACGAATTTGGCACAAACAATCTTGCACATTGGCTTTGGGAATGAGTATCTCATTTCATTCCGACAAATCAAAGACAAACAGACGGAGATGCTACGCAATGACAAAGCCCTCAAATCACATTTTGAACACATTTAAAGAAATTATGTAAACAGTGTAATTCTTGTTTGATCAAACCGATTACACACCATTTACGCATCTAAAGACTGAAATGTTTCCTTCCAGTTGTTGAACTGTTTGATCTCCTTTCTTTCTTCCAGCCTCATAGGATCCAATGCAGTTTTATTCCGGGTGATAGTTTTGCTAGTAGCATATGTGTCAGATGCGCAAAATAAAATATCCAGATGCCTTGCTTGGCAGAAACATGCCAATTTCTGCAAAACTTCAACTTTTACATGCTGTAGATCGGAGGTTATGTACCAACTCTGTAAGTGGGGCTGAAGAGGGCAAACTCCATGAAAAATACCCTGCTGATGATATCTCTGTCGGTGCAAGCTTGATTTGAGCTATCTTTCGTATCAAACTGAAGCTGTGTGGTAACGGTACTCCTCAGTTTTACGCACAAAACAAAGCACTGATTAATTCAATTTCCAAATAGATAGAGGAAACGAAAAACACGAAAGTGACAAAGTAACCATCGACAACCACTAATACTACCTCAAATGCCATCCTGGGGTTTTTTTTTTCAATGTTTTTTTTTGCACTTAATTTCAAGTAATTTAGCTTCATCAAAAAGGGTGATTTTAATTTCGAAATGTATCTCTCTTCAAAATGTAAATCTCTCAATGTAAGTTGCGATTGTTCCTAAGTTTATTTACCCCTGAACGCATTAGAAGTTTTGGACCTTCGCCTTTTCTTTTCTTATTTTTTGCTACACGTATTTCATTTGTGCCTTAGGATCCTTGGACGCCACTGAAGCTGGTCAGTTGCGTTTTGTCCAAGCGCAGCAGTTTGCTCATAACACGTTACTACAGCTTTGTGCTCCAGTTTCGCTTGATATCTCCACGATGCTGTTGATCTAGTTGTGAGGAGACCAGATGTAATACACCTGGATTAGTTGTCAGCTAATCCTTGGGAGGTGCCAGCCAACGAATGGGGAAAGAGATTATGTTATTGGTAGACATTAAATAAAATATTTTGCATAAAATAAGAATACTTTTTCGCGGGCCAATATTTAATAACTATAGTATTATTCATGTGTCTGATAATTAAGTAACATTCTCTAATTGTCGCCTTACGTAACTATTCCAAAGAAAGCAATCTGTACCCAAGGTATTCTAAGTAACTTGAAAGTTCCTACCCAGCGTCAACTGCTTTATTTTTGCGAACATACACCTGATTCAATTCCAAAATTTAATGCACGTATTGGCTTTGGATTTGTTTCTTCAAACTGACCTGGGGCTTCTTTGTCTTTGATTTCGTCTTTCTATTTGCTAGATTCAAAGGTTAAAGTGTTATGCATGTCAGAGAGGCTGCATGCAGCAGTGTATCTCGTATCCCCAGAAGGTTTCAAAATATGAGAAAAATTGCTAGGATTTGAAACCTTCTTGGTCACTTCTTCTATTTATAATGTTAATTTCCGTAATACGAACACAACGTACGCACATATATGCGGTGTACATCGAGGAAAGTTTTTAAGGTAATGAATCATTAAATAACATAACTGACAGGATAGCCCACCGAGAGAATAATTTCTGGAGATTTCCTGGAACAAAGAAGAGGCAATCCCCTCCTTCTGTGTATACTTTAGTGAGGAACACACTTTAGTACTTCATAGTTCATACATGCTGCAACTAGCTACATTTTTCTCGGTACATTTTTCTGATTTGATGAGGATCGTAGTCTGTTTCTTACTGTTGATATCTGACAAGTCTTAAGGTTATTTAACTCTTAGCTCTGCAGCCTGGAGTTTTTTGTTTCTTTCTTTCTGTTTTTCTATAAAAATATCTAGGCAGTAGGTACAGAACAATATAACAAGTATAACCTTGCAGAACTTAAGATTAACACTTTACAGAACAAATATTCTCAATATGCCATGAATAGGCCTATCTGTTGCAATTTCATTTCAAATCCCAACCAGGTACAAACTAGCCAAAGACTACGTGAATTTTTTATTTTTTTATTAACAGAATGCAGCCCATTGCCTGTATATGTGCGCGTGCGTGCGTGTGTGTATGTGTGCGCATGCGTGCGTGTGTGTATGTGTGCACGTGCGTTTGTGTGTGTATGTGTGTGCGTGCGTGCGTGCATTTCAATCCGTGTGGATAATCACAATGAGTTTCCTTTCGACTTTAACCCAAACATACATTTGACGCAGGAAACAGGTGATGTTTATGTTGAATTCCAATAAAGGAACCTTCAACCTCCAAATTCATGGACCATCATTCCTGCACCTCTTCAGACACTGCACTCATCTCCGAACTCTACATACAATGGTAAACACGGTGACACGCTGCAAATGCTAATCTATAATTCATAGCAGCGCTATCGAGATGGGAATGGAAAAGAGGGGGGAAAATCCTCCTGACAGAGGAAGCCATACAAAGCATTGGTGGATACGAGGTGTGGGGACGTAGCCGGCTAGGTCTGAGCCTTGACGACAAAAGATAATGCAACTGTTTGGGCCCCATCATCATGACAATGAATGGGAAGGGAAATAAATGCATTACTGCCTGTGCGGCACTTCATCTTCTCGGCCATATATCCTACACAGTACAAATGCAGGCTTTGTGCACGCAATCATAGACCGTAATAATAATGATAGCGCACAAAACAGAAACAACACTTGTATGGTCTACTTTAGACCTATGAGACCGCGTTGCCTACCAGTTAAATGCATTGTTGTCCTTTGTTAACCAAATATAGTACATCTATTTATAAATGTACATTTTTGAACTGCCAACTTGCATGATGTAACCATCAAGTGATGCACGATAACAGAACTAACGTCGCATCACTTTGAATATTTCACCGCTAATTTATCACAAGAAATTACCTTTACGAGAGTTTTTTAACCAACTTGAAAGGCCCGATTTATTGAGATCTATCCATTGAATATTACACGATATTGTGCTGTTAACATCACTTAGCGTATAGAGTTAATTAATAGTGTAGTAAACCTAATGTATTTTTCGCAGTGAAAGACCTTTTGGTTGGGAATGCATAGAAAAACATTCAAATGAATTTGTGGCATAAAAGGAAACCTCAAACATTACATTCAAGTGTATTGCTGAGCGCAATGAGAAGGTCAAGAGAGCCCACGAGACAAGGAAAAGCCCGCACTCTGGCCTTTTAACTGTCTTTCCATTTCTCTATCAGCTTTTTAAAGCTGTTCATAGGTCCCTTCTAGCTAGCTGAAGGCCTGGCAACAACCAAGTAAGCTTCTTATTATGCCATGGCATTGCCCGTGCATCAAGCTCTGTCAATGTCATTTTCCAAGCAACCTAACCTTCCTTGCCAGTGATACATTTGCATGGACATGATAGAAACACCAATAATGAATGTTGTGAGATGCCCAACTGCTTTCCTCCCTTTTCTTCAGTGTCTGCCACAAGGGGCCTTCTGCCTGGCCAAGTCCTCAAGCAGAAATTGACACAAAGGGTCTGTTAAAGCCACAGCATGCTTGTGTTTAGCTGGTTGGCCAGTCTCCTTTTTCGGACATCAACTTGACATTCAAGCGTCAACTGTTGCAGGTTATAATTTGCATGTATTACTGGTCACGATTTCTGCGAAACTGACCTCTCTGCCTTAATTTATGCAATCTTCTGCATTTGAATTTCAAGAAAGCACACACTTCACTGACTCTTGGAAAGCGTTTGATACTGAAGCCCCATCAGGCTAATTACGTAATGTTTTGTGATTTGGTTACAAAAGAACTCCACGGCTATTACTCCAATAGGGCACAATGCTGTATAATTAGCTACTCACATACGCTCTTGAATGTTGTCCTATAATTTGGGATTTACACTGTAACACATTTTACTTGACAATTTGAACAGTTTCATAGCATATCTATCACTCCCTCCCCAAAAGAAAAGGTTCTGAATAACGTCTTTAATTACCGTCTTCCATAAATTAAGATGACTATTTCAACGTAAGACTTTGACTACATAGACGTGAAGGCCTATATTCTCAGTAAATAATGTCCTAATTGGATAAAAAGTGGCCTGAGTGATAGTGTTTCGCAACCACACTGACCACTATTGATTTGTAGAAGATGGCACAAATTTCAATTTTCCAGGTCATTTGATGGGCTTCAGACTTTCGGAATGAATCAATTTCCAAATCATCACAAAAATGTTAAGTTAATTAAAATAATGAATGTTTCACAGTTGCCTAAGTGATGTTTAACGTAAAAAACATAAAATACATCAAAAAAAAGAATTTTTCCAAAAACTAAAAATAATGAGCACACTGTTTATTAATATTTACTTCTTGTTTTTTGCTACAAAGTGTATAATTAGTAAGAAAAACATCGACCAAATCGATTTTTACACTAATCCACACGTTAGTTAACGATCATTAGAGACACTATAACTTTTTTCTCCCACCAAAGCAATTTCCAACATTCCCTATGAAAAATGGTCTCACCATAACAACAGTGCTCTACATTCAGTGACCTTGGCCTACATATAATGGTACTACACAATGCGATGACAGAGTACCCCTCCCCCCCCCCCTTAACGTGCACAACCCCTTATCCCTTGGATCATGCAAAAATAAACTGTAATTAAAAGTTATCATGTATACAGTCGCTTTATAACTTAATGAAGTCGTGAATTGTACTATCCCATCAAATACAATTATTAATATTATGTCATTGTTGACCTAACTAAATGGGGATCCCTTTTTTGTCTGTAAAACCGTACAGTCAGTAATCATGTTCACAGCCCGAACAAAAGTGAGACAAGATACAGATATAGGCTATGGAGGATAACCATGTTATGAATCACCTCCTGAGTCAACTAAATTACACGAAATGATGTTACATTATGAATAAAATTATAAATGGACAAAGTACAATCAAACAACCGGTTTTCAAATATCAATTATTGTAGGCAGTTGTAATTTGGCATCAGAAAATTCCGTGAAAACCCAAGCGGACGTCCCATTATCAGGTGTACTTGTTTTATTAAAAGTTGCTAATTAATTTCTAATTTTGCTTAGTTTCAATGCTGAGTCAATATCAATATATAAATGTAATTAAAAATAACTTTTAAAAAAAACCAACAACCAGTGAATCATAACTCTTACTGCCACAAGTGTATTCCAATATGTTTCTTTCTCAAATAATTTAGTGATACATTTCCAATGTAAGAGATATTTGATGGACACTCAGTGGCTTGATAATTCAAATTAATTAATAAATTTAATTTTTTATTCCATTTATGGTAACTGTGGTTTTAAGTTTATTCCTATGTACCAAATACTTTTGAATGTCCTTTGACACACAATTTACACCAATGTTCACCGATGGTCAAATTTTTTTCCAAATTATCACTTTTGACATTCCCAGAAATTTCTGGGAATGTGTCATCAAAAACAGGATCTTATGGATAAGATGGCTGCCTGTTGGTGCAGACACTTACTGAAGACCTATACCATAATGATTTGTCTTGGTTACTTCTGTATAAGGAATCTGCCTGCAATTTCCAGGAGACACTAAGGTTATAGTAGCATTTCTAGGCTTAGGGAGACACTGTGGAAGGGCTGTCACTTCAAAAGTCCCGTTTCAAAATTGAGATTCTATTTTCAATGACATTAAGTTGGCATGACCCTTTATCCTACATAAAGCAGGCACTCTTGAATATCCTGTCAGCCATTGCCAATATTTTGCCGGCGCTTCATAAAGGACTACGAGATAGATGGATAAATTAGAGAGGGAAGCGTCAATTCATTGTGCTCGATTAAAACCCAACATTTTCCCAGCTGATCGTCTTTAACTAGACTGCTACCCCCCCATAAATGTAGTAAACCAAATACTATTGAGTACCCGGTGTATTTTTGAATGAATGAAAGAAGTCCCAGGCCGAGATCCCTGTTTAAATGGCAACAATTTCCAAGTAAATTAGGAATCAAAATGTCGGCAAGGTTGTTCTCTCTTACAGTCATGATAAGTGGTCAATAATACACTGAGCTCAATGGATGCATGTCGTTGTTAGTGCTGGCTGCCCGAGAAAATATTCCAACTGAAAATTGCCCAAGAAAATTCCCAAGAAATACCTGTTAACTTTGACCCTTCCTATAAGTGTTGTATATCAATCGAATCTGTGCTTTCTTGCCTTTCCAGTGGTATTATTTGTGAAATGATTCCTGTTTATTTTAAGTTCATAATCCTCAGATTTGTAATCAGACACTTTCAATCAAGCTTCATTTGTGAACAAAGATACTGATGACACAAAAACAACAAATTGAATGAAATTTCACATCAAAACATACCTTGCACGTAGTGATTTATCCTTTTAAATGTCACAAACAGGTGTCAGGGTGGGTCCTCTAAGATGTGACAGTAATTCTGGAGTAAATTGTCCTGTTAATCCGGAGAAATTAGCTGTAAATCTCGAGTTGAAGCTTCAGACAAGGAAACTGAAGCCCATAACGCGAAGGATTTCGCCTAGCGGTGAGCCACATGCATCTGTGACGTCACACACAATTTGATGGAAAAGAAATGTTTGGAGTATTCCACAGGATTTCTGTTTACTTGTTTATTTAAAGGTGTAAACAAATTGTTTACATTTATCAGGTACAAGTTCTAGGACTCTTCTAGGGATTGCTGAGGCAAAATATGTGAATTAAACTGGAAATGGGATAGAAATTGGGTTGTAAAGACAAGAGGTAGCAAGGGAGGAAGGATTTTACAGCTAGGTTGAGGATAAATCACTTTGCTGTGCGCTCCTCAAATCATCTTTCATCTCATTTGAATAATGATACAGATCATATTTTGGCCAGCAATCCCCAAGTACTTGTGACCTTTGATTAGCGAAAGAAAGACATTGTTGGTCTGAAAAATGGAAATATCAACCAGCAGAGGTCTCAGGATGGGAAAAGTAAAGGCTGACATGGCCAGATAGGGTCTGTTGAGGGTTTTTAGTAAATGTATCGCCAGTAAATGCTGTTTGTCGGCAGGTGCGTGTGGGTATCATTAAATGTCTCATCTTTTCTTCGGGGTGGCTAGTGGAACTTTAATGAGTGTGCCCAAAAATTAAAAAGGTTGGGGAACACAAAACAGTAATATTCGGAACAGAAATTATTCTCTTGATTGCTTGTCTTTTAATAAATGGATAACCATTTAGTATTTTGATGCAAAGGTGTGTGTGTGTGTGTGCGTGTGTGCGTCACTGTGTGCATGTGCGTGCTCGCGTATGTAAACTTTTTTTTTATGAAAGAAATTTAAAGTTTAACATCTTCTGTTTTGGTAAGGTTCATTGGAACATAAAAATTAAGATTATTGAAGTATTTTCAGTTTTTGCTCCGGACATTAATCGACCAACTGGGTCGAGATTACATCAAGGTCGTTTACATTACATTTACTAAATTTGATTAGATTACACAATCTAAGTAGGTGAATATAATGGAACATTTCATGAATTTCAGTTAACACAAAAATAAAGGACGGATTTTCAAGAAGCGTTGGATTCATGAAATGTGGAAAATTAAAACATTTTAAAGAATACGGTGTAATTTTCAACGTAACCGCCAAGTTTTCAAGTTTAAACACAATGGAAATTTTAATGTACCGTATTATTCCTAAATAAAGTACCGGGCGCAAAAAACGATTCAAGATGAATGCCTTGATAAATAAAATGTCACATGCAATTAATTATTGAACCTCCAACAATCTAACCGAAAACGTTACTTTACAAAGCAAAAAACAATGGACCATCGCATTCAGTCATAATGTTGATATTTTATGCAAATCGTTTTATTTTAGTTTTAGTAAAATAACTATATCTGAGAAGTTACTATTTAATTTCTTGTGAAAAGGAGGGATACTTTAATTAAAGACAGCACTTTGTTTGGGAACAACACTGTATTTAGGGACTTTTTTAGCCGCACTAAACTTTTAGAAGCGGTTTCAGAAGAAATTTAATGTAATCTTTAAATTTTTAATCAAAAATTAGGCTTAACCGGTTCACAATAAACTTCAAATAACGTGTAATTTTTGACATGCTGATGTATTTTGGAAATTAATTCATGAAATTAAGCTTCCTAGTACTCCTGCGGCTACTGCAAGTCTTCCGTACGGTTGCGTCCGTGTACGCGTAAAAGCAACGGAGAGTCCCGCAACATGATCGTCAACATTCTGGACATATAATTAAATTCTCTATGTGGCATTTTGCAGCAATTTTATTGCCAAAACATGTCATTTACATTAAAACACATTCACAATTAGATGCGCGTCATCCAGGGGTACAATTAAACACTGCACTAAGTTATCATATGTTTACCAATTTAAAGGATGTGTGGTGTTGTACAATAACCGTTTTAGGTAATTCTGGGTTTTAATTAAAACTTTAAAAGGGAGAAAGAATGTTGTAGTATTTAATCGAACCCCTGGCCAAGATCTGAGTATAATAATATCGCACTGACTAAATTAAATAAGCATTTTTATAACAGTAATAAGTACAATATTTAGGCCTGTGGTACATTTCGCCTTTGTAGCGCTCTAATCTGTAAGCACAAACAAGCAGCAAATGTACAGACGACTGTAAAGTGGTTGTATGATCGCATATTCTACATTGGCATTTACCGTGATCTATTGTTCCTCATTAATAATACATAGAAAATTATTTACTCAGTTAAAAATAATACAATAGCATTTGAAGTTCCGACAAAGTACAGATAAGTTATGGGAGGGAGAAATTCAATGAAAATCAGTAGAACAAGAAACAGCTAAGAGACTGATTTGTACGGAGGATTGATCTTGAGGTAATTCTATTTAATCTTAATAATTTATGTAATCATGTGCATATATCTGTTCTTCTTATATTTAATTATCACATTATGTTATAGAGACAAGAAAGATACATATCCTTCATGCTTGCTACGAGAATTAAAAAGTAAATGTTTTAGGAGGTTACATGGATTTAATATCTCCTCACCTTTCACCCCAAAACCTTGCTAGATTATTTTAGTTGTTATTTTAATGCAATTTAAATGCTTTTAATCGTGGTGTACAGTAGGCCTTTTTTAAAAGTGGACAATTCATCTTCAAAATTTAAAAGATGTGAAATCTATTTTCGAGTTCGCAGTCACAATTAGATAAATAAATCCCCAATTATACAAATAGCAACAAGCTTCAGATTTTCTTGTGAACAGATACCGTATTTATTCGAATTGAAGCACTCTCCCAAATCGAAGCACCCCCATTGTTTTTGGAAGGAAATTAATTAAACATCTTATCCAATTTGGACCTTTATTTACAGTTACAATTTGATTGTATGAGACCTTTTGGGTGACAACAATGTTTAATGTCCTAGACTCATTTGCTCCTTGTTTAGTCTTCTTGATGTGTGGAATCAATGATATATTGGTCCTTTGATTTTTTGCATCCCCTCAGAATTTAGTCGAAGCACAGGGGACTTCTTTTCGAATAAATACGGTATTTCTTTTTGATGTTGTCTAATTTAGAAAAAAGCCTATGACATGCACATGATTTATTTCAATGTGCAATTTAACCAAGGTACCATACATGTCGTGAGTAATGTGCACCTTTCCATTTTAAAGTCAGCAGCAGACACTATAATGTCAAAAATTCTTCTGAATTACTCGCAAGATCTTTCAAATAATTTACAGAAGATATATGTTCATGTAATAGATACATACACATAGTACTAGCCGGTGCACATTATTACCGCCCGTGTATTCGGGAAGGTTATGTTTTCAGTCGTGTCTGTATGTGTGTGTGTGTCTGTCCGGGCTATAATTTTTGAACTAGAAACTTCATTTTTGGTATGGTGGTACATCTTCATAATATCTAGGTCAAGTTTGATTATCAAGGTCATTGGGTCAAGTTCAAGGTCACAGCAATAAAAAGTGTCAAAATTTTTAGTGTTGTCTGCTAATATCA
>JBCAUI010348740.1:0-14969 GCA_038406195.1 Haplosyllis anthogorgicola | reverse complement strand
CAAATCTTCAGTTTAGATTGAGACTTCCAACAAGCAACATGTATAACGTTTTGCAGAAATAAAGTACAATCTTTTCTTGGTTTAAAGCAAACCTATTGCTTTTATTGTTATTTCTAATATTCCGGAACAAGCTTATAAGAAGCTAAATCTACCACAAACGCGAGTACCACGAGTTAATACAGGTATGTCGTTCAAGACAGGTAAAGTAAACATGAATATTAAACCGTAAAAAGCAAAATGTGGCCAAGACAGATGCCCCCAACAGAGGTTCTACTGTACACCCATTTTACATTTTTTAGGACAAAATCAGCAGAGCTACGTGGGATCATATTTTACCCAAAGAAAGCTTTGAGAAAGAAGCTCAGGGAGACGTTGAATTAAAGAAAAGCAAACTGTTTAGTGCATTGGAGACCCAGTATTCTCGGAACACAGCTTTAGAAATGATCAGAAGTGTTGCATTAACCCAAAGCTTTCACATTTCATTAAATGCACGAAATATACACATTGCTACTCTCATTGAAAAGTAAGAATTTATTGTTGTTCTTTATTTGGGATATACATGACATAATTTGTAAACTTAAATAAACTTGAATCGGATAAGATGGCCTAATGAATACCAGAGTACATCCTAAACTTGATAAAAAGGCTAAGAATGAGAAGAAAACGGTTGTCGAATTAAATTTTTACGGGTAATGGATCATCACTTGTATTCCAATATTTATGATTAAAGTGTCTTGAAAGACGAGATAAATTACTACGAAAGTCACGGTCTTGGTGAATTGGATAGAATTCACTTTGTTGGAAGGAAACGATACATCAAGAAGATACAGAAAGATCTTGCCAGTGAAAACATTTATGGTAGGTTTATTGGACATTTTAACATTTTTTTTTGTGAATTTCTCATATTCTCAAAGCAAATGACAAAAAAATAACTTTACAATATTGAATCATTTAGTGTAACCTTATTTTAACTTTAAGCCCGATAAAATAAAGTACGTGTACCATTTGATTGCATTTTAACATTCACACAACTGGTAATGTCGTGTAATTCAAATGTTTAAATGGTAATATTGTCGGTATGTGCTGGAGTTCAAGTTTCTCTGGAGAATTTCAGTCCTGGGTAGTCAGACGGGTAAGTAGCCTCAGGTATTTAGCTAATACTTTTATGTATTTTAGGAGTCTTGATCTGTGGGATGTACGGAATGGGCAAAACGACACTTGCAAAGAAAATATGCAAAGCAGCCATGAGTAAAATGGAACTTAGATACGTAGATCTCAGGTAAGTAGACAAAGTACTATCTTACCCTCTCTCTCTTTATCTTATTAACGGCTGTTATGCAAAAAAGCCAAGAAGGTCAACTGCATGGTTTTTTCCGTGGCAAACAAATCGTGCTAGCCACTAGCAATTGCATATTGCTAACGTGCGTGTTCATGTGGGTTCTTTTAACATACCTTGCAATGCATTTCGAAATTTTTCAGTGTGTCACCATTTGGGATTGTTCATGATGTTTTGTAGGAAAATCAGTTCTGTTGAATCAGCATTTCACGGCATTATGTCCAGTCTCACAGGTCAAAACAGCTTCGAATACAACAAAGTTCGACTACAAGCTACAGTCAGGGGCATACACAAGAGTGAGTACAGTAAACCAAATGAATATTAAAATCACAAGATGAAGGAAAACTTTTTCACACAATTTATTACTCTCCTTTCACTGACTAAATATGATATACATCTGTGATATTTTTGTAGAAATTTTGTTGTTATTGGACAACGCTGATAGTTTGATGGATTTCGGAACATTGGACAACCATCATAGATCATCGTGTCATGAATTCCATGATCTGCTTAACGACATCTGCAGTGAAAAAAATTCTAAGGCTGGTAGAATTGCCATTTTAACGGGTACTTCACAATGTACAATCCAAGGCATATTGAAGTCTGATATTGTTGCTATTATATCAAAATTATTTTCAGGGGTTGTTGTGACATAACTACATAACAAGTAAAGAAGTAAGCGGAGTATTTTATCACTACTATTGTCAGTTTCATTCAATTTTTATGTCGTCTCTTTATTATATAAGTTTTTACACTTGACAAGGTACTAATATGTCACGTCAAAATCGTTAATAGAGTGCTCATGCTTTTTATTACAAACGTACCCTAAGTCATTGTTTACAAATATTTCCTTTTCAATAGTCGGATATCATAAAATACTTTTCTTTGTGATTATAAGAGACAAGATAGGTTTTACGCTTGATGGACTCATAGAATAGTCTAATCGACTCCTTTAAGGTTATAATATCTGCACATATGTACATGAGTGTAAACCAAGGAAAATAAATATATCATTATATATTTCAGTTAAAATTGATGGTGACGTCCAGGTTTAAACTTGCAAAACCAAGTCACATGGCTGACGAGGCATCTAGTCGCAAAGTGGAACTTCGGTTAAATGGTGCCATGAGTGAATACAGCATCGAGCCCTTGGACAAGGCAGATGCTTTGACATTACTGGATCATGAACTTGGTATTGTTAAGGTTGGATGTTATTTATGCACAATTAATCAGATTTTATTGAATTCTTCTCATTATTTCCTTTTATTTGTAGATCTTTTGAATTACACTTCATTGTATTTTGACATTTAAAGATGATTAGAGAAAACTTCGGATAATAGCTGGAACACGACATGTCATTTTTTCACACTGGTTATGTTTCACCATGTCAACTTGTAAAAAAAGCATAATGTTTTACATTGCAACAAATTGCCTGTTATTTTGTAGTGGTACATAAATCTGTGCATGATTTGCTTTTGCATGTGTTGTAGGAAAAGATAATTTACGATGATAAAGGTGAGCTCTTGGAAGCATGCGGTTTTAGTCCAATGGCAATCCAGCTTGCTGCAAGCCAACTGAAAAATAACATGAACACTACAATAGCTGAACTTACCCAACAAAGATCAAGGTCAATGACAAGAGTAGAGCAAAGGAGTGCTACTGCAGTGACCACCGAGTTTGCAGTCGGTGCAATACTTCGGGGAGGATTTATGGGTTCCATACTGCAACAGGTATGATTACAATCTGTACTAATCTTTCACTGCACAAAACAGAAAGACGCATGAGTGCTGTTCTAGTATATTTAAGGAAAGAGAAAAAACGTCCTGACAGTCAGTAGTTATTTTCAGGTTTTTGAATCACTTGAATATACGTGGCAGACAAAACTGATGAGGTTGTCAGTGTTAGAGAGCGCATTCGATGTACAGGCTGCTGCAGCATGCATGAAATCAGATACCCTGGTAATGTACATGTGATGTCAACTTAATCAGCTTTATTTTTCCAAATGATAGAAACGAATATTAACGTCACGTAGAAAAGCAGTCTGACACCCTAATACGACCATATGCCGTATATTGTTTAATTATTGCAGACAAATGGAGTAGCTTTACATAAATTTGGAAACCTGATCTAAAAAATAAATCTGTAATTGCAGTACAGAATTGTTCCTCATTACAGTCAACATATTCCTTTAGTCTTTGTTTGTAGCGAATTGTAATTTCAATCGTTACTTGTAAGATTTGATTTGATTTAATGATATTGTTTGAAATTGAATTGCGTTCTACCTATGTAGAATTTGATAAGCGACCATAATTTATTACTGATAATAATGATAATAATTTATACTGATAGGTGGAAGCCACACTGGACTTACAGTATCTTCTCTGCCGCCATCTCTTAGAAGTGATGGACATAACCGCATCATCTAAAGGCGTAAATCTATATCAGACGGAAAATGTTAGATACGTAATACACACCCTGACGGCACAGTACTTACAAAGTTTGCACGATGATGACAGGTGGAAGAAACCATTGCATAAAGCACAGAAAAGATTTGCAAATCACTTCAGGGTATGGGATCTGCACTTTGTCCTTACATTTTGCGGCAAGTTGAAATTCTAATTCAGAACCTTTTTTTGTATTGGGTAAGAACATAAATTCTTTAATGATCTTTGTCAATTGTTTGCAGGAACGATTGCACGAAATTCACAAGAAGATTTCAAAGGAAAACGTTCTCACCATATATCATGAAATAGCCGAAAACAAGATACATTTTAAAAACATGATATTTACAGAGCAAGAGTAAGTGTTCATAACTTAAGAAATGAAGAAGACAAAGGGAATACACTTCGTTAGTATTAAAAAAAACCAGTGCAATAATGAAATTATTTTATTTTCAGCCTGGGAATAACACCAAAACTTGAGCGTCAGAGTCAGATCAAGAGATTTACAGACTTAGCCTGGTTGTATGACTTTTTTCTGGACACAAAAGCAAGAAGAGACTATTTCCATGCACAGGTAAAGTGAAAATAGGTGAAACCACTCCTTATGTAAAGATGTGTTATTAACATGGGGAAGGTCAGACGAAGTCCAAAACAGGGGTAATCAGTGGCCCCACAAATGAACCCTGGTCCAACAAAAAAATAAAAAATAAAAAAAAGGTGTGTTGTCAAAAACAGAGTTAATCCAACTGAAATCTTGAAACGACATACATAGAGTAGCACAAACGAACGTTCATCTAATCAGCAAAATTTCACTTAGATGTTGATAATTTTCTAGGCGGACAAAACACTGACGAAGAAACAGTATGCCAATTATTGTAATTTTGCTTTATGGGAAGTGGACATCTTGATTGACTTCAACAATATGAAAGCCGTGCAAGATGGTTTACAGCAGGTGAGTACGAATTTTCAAAATGTGTTTACTAATATAGATATAGATAATATAGAAAAAGATGATACAGATATAGATATGTAAAATTTCCAGTGTATTGGCTTTGTATTTTTATTTATTTATTTTATTTTGGCATAAATGCTGGAGTCAAAAGAATCATGAGTTGTTCATCAACTGTTTTCTTTGTCATCTTGCCTTAGTACTGTTTGTGCACACTTGCCCTGAGTACATGGCCGCTCACAAACACTTTATTTTTGGCTCATTTGGCATAATTGCCAAAGAGCCTACAGAATCATGAATTGTCCGTCGTCTGTCGTTGTCGTTGTCGTCATCGTCGTCATCTGGTGCAGTTACCCTGAGCACACTATTGATCATAGAGACTTCATATTTTGTACACTTATGCATATATGTCGCCCCACCATGCACAGCAAATATTATATCACTGTGACATATATTCTTAAATTGGCAGCCATATTTGTTTTTTTTCTTTGAACCTTTCTCCTGGACAAACAGTTGATGTTACAGACTTCATTTTTGGCAGGTTTATGCATCTAGATACCCTCTTTATTGTATGTGAAAATTATGTTGGTGTCACCTATATTTGCAGTTAAGCAGCCATATTTGTTGTTTTCTCAAATAATTATTTGAGAATTGATTTTATTTATACTGTATTTTTATTTGTGTCGGAGTGACAATATGCCCAGTATTCTTCTAACTGTTTCTTAATAATAATGCCAAATGAGCCCAAGTCCATCAGGACCTATTTTTTACATACACATGGATCTTAATCCCATTTATAACCTTGGCAAAATGCAGGACACTGTAACATATACTTTCAATTTGATATCCACATTAGGTTACGTACAAAAATATTTTATGAAATTTCGATCTCATTTGTTATTTCCTACTTTGCAAGTGCCTATGGTCGGTCTTTAATATTCTCAATTATTTTCAAAAAACGTCGAATCCACAAGGATCCATGTTTTTCATTTTTTTTTGCAAAATATAAAAGAGCGTATGGCATCATGACATGTTCGTCTACGTCACTGTCTTCATCAGCGTCAGAGTCACGGTTGTTGACGTCAGTGCTTATCCAGTGCATATCCAGTAGTCTCTGACATGTATTATTCATTTGGCAACCACATTTGTGTTTCTTTTCGTACCCTTCTCCAGGACAAGTTAAATGTAAGAGTACAGTCAAATGTAAATAAAGGAAGACCTATCTTTCGTGGTACTTCTATTTGCCAATCACTACATATGATTGCTGGATGTTTTAGTGTACATTGCATCAAAACATTAAATGGTTTTTATTTTAGGTTTCAACTATCATGGATCGACATAAGGCAGAAATGAAAGACGATGAAAGCAGAATGAAGTCAGTGGAAGCAAACTTTGCCCATATGAATGGAAAGTAAGTGTAGCAACAGTTTAGAAATTTTACAGAGATCTTCTTAATTCAATTGCAGGATCTACAAATTTAGAACAGCAACGTTCTGGACACTGTTTGAAACAAACATGCTTTCGAATATTGAGTTGTCAAACTGAAACCCTCACATGTTATGTTTGCTATTTTCAGATATTTGTTGCGAATTGGCCAATATGAGAAATCAGAGAGATTACTTAAAATAAGCCGTAATTTATACAAGGAATTGCTAGGCAACACTGTTACAACAGCCCAGGTTGTCAACATGCTGGGCATAGCTTTCTTCGAGCAAGGGCACTTCGAAAGGTATTTGACTTCAAATATGAGGTCCATGGCTTGTCCTTGAGTTGAAAAAAAACCCTTGAGATGGCAAAGTGCAAAAGCTTAAATTTCAGGCAATTTACAATTTTATATTTTCACATTTGTTTACAACACATACGTGTGTGATATCAGCTGGCATTTTGAGCAGATTGTAAAATGCACTAAAATCCGTATTAGGGAACCCCTTTAGTTTTTTTGCCTAAAAGTACTTTGCTGAGAGTGGAGGGCCTATTGCAGAATACACTGCTACCAACACAATTTTTTGTAAAATATTTGATCTGTTTTACAACATTTTGTGTAAATAAATGAAAATATCAACAAATCAGACAAAATAATTAGGAAAGGAACCACATAATGCAAATTTATTAGCAAAACAAATTACAACGAGTTGGAAGCTTCGACAGGTCGTCTTTACAGGCGATGATGTGTATTTCATGCAGAAAATCTTTGAAAAAGTTTGCAAATTCTCAAAATTATGGTTTGGGTATGATATGCCAATGAAATATAATCATACTACTAACAATAATGAGGCAAAATTCTGTCATGTTACTGACATCCTACCAAACATTTTTTGTCTTCTGTCTTGTGATTTAATAAGGAGGATCTCCCTATAATCAGTATTCTGTTGTGAGATTGGACAAGCCCTGTACATAATAAATTGTTAATGAGGTCTGGGAGGAAACCATTGCCTGAAAATGAAGTCACCAAAGCACGTGGCAGTTAACCGTCCAAAGGACGGGCTCTAACTAGCACTAAAGAAATGATTGGTCATTGAAAAACAGTACGTGGATGACAGTAGTATGCCCAATGAGGGGACGCGCAGCGCAGATTTTACTGTATCTGGCTTGACTAGGTTTTTCTAAATAATGCAACCAGAAGGGTGATCACGAATAATCAGTTTGTCAATTAAACCCACCAGAGCCAGGAAGTACCAGAGTGAAGCATACCAGATGCTGTCCAGCATAACAAAAGGTAGTTTACATCCTGATATACCCATCTACCTGATGAACATTGGAACAACATACCAGAAGATTGGTAGAAGGCAGCTACAAAATGGATTCCACGTAGATGCCAAAGAAAGTCGTGAACAGGTTTGTTTTAAACATGTTGGGATAAATCAGGTGGTGGGACGACAAATGGGTGACTACAAGATAAAGTGAACTGCATGCATGGAAAACAGAACATGTTTTTACAATAGCTGAACAATTTTCACTTGATTTTGTGACTTATAATTGGAATTTAGATATAAAAAATGCAAAAAAATATATTGTAAGCTATGTGCAACCAGTGTAAATGTACTTGCATACTGAGTAAAGCATAGAAAGACTTCATGAAAGATGAAAATGCAATGGCTGAGTTTTTGAAACCTTCAAAATTGATGAGCTATTCCGTAAATAGTTTTTCTTTACTAAAATGGAAAATATCACAGTATTTTGTGTATCTTTATCATCTACTAAATCCCCGTCTCCTTCTGAAGCATAGGCCGAACATGTCATTAAAGGATGGTTTGATTTGAACATTGATTTGGATAGATACTGATTTTCCTCCTGCACACCCAGCTATAGCCGTCCCACCCCGTGTAAATTGAAGAGTTTTCGAAACTTGAGGTGCAAGTTCAGCTGAGATAGAGTTTAAATGCCCAACAGCTATGTCGTATAAGATATTTAAGCCTTCTTTAGTACATTAGATCCAGGAAGTTTTTGTATGATAATTGTCTTACAAATATTAACCGTATTAAATTTTGACACTCATGGTTTGTTTTTGTGTTTCAATATATGGTGAACATTTAAATTAGTTGCCATTGTGTTGTGCTGGCACGGAATTTAATCGTCATTATCCATCATGTGGTGGACCGATTCGATAGCCTGTGTTACACACTCTAAAATTTGTCTTTTTTATGATGCATGCCTGAATTATGGTGCACCCCTCTTTTTTAACTAACTTTTGGAATTTTTCCATTGTAACTCGCATCGCATGCATTCCATTAGCATTGTGTTATTAAAGCACAATTTTTGGTTTAATTCTGGATGTTGAAAGTTGTATACTGTAAAATATTTTCATAATCAACAGTGGGTGACCCTACAATGACAAACTATGAAGGTAAAATCAAACATGTTGGTATTGTATATCTACCACTTCAAAAGTCGGTCCAGTAATGTGTGCGTTATTTCAAAAGTGGTGGTGCATGTGATTTTCTAAATAAAGCACATCTGTGGTTGACAACGCCTGTGCCAGTAAACGGACAAATATGGTATGTATCTAATGTTTGCAATTTAAATTTTATTGTTCCTTTGTAGGCACTGAAATATCATGATATGAGTTTAGATGCATATCGGAAGCAGAATCTCTATGGATATGGAAAGACTATCGACGTTCTTAGGAATAAAGCCAATGTGAAATATGATTTGCAAAACTATGACGAAGCCCTCAAAATTGCAGATGAGGTGAGTAGCTGAGTCTTTCGGTCTCTGGATTTCTACACCAGTTGGACGTTATTGGAAGTCAACAACCGCCTTTATCGACGGCTCAGTCATTAATGAAAGGTCACACATTAATTTCCCGGTTATTTGATCTTTTAAGGTTCAAGCTATTACTGAGAGAACTATACCAATAGATCATCCATACAGAGGTCTGTACATAGCATGGGTTGGTACTGTGTATTTCGACTATGCAGAGGATGTGTTGGCAAAAGATTCAGATGGTGGAAAATGTACTGACACATACATAACAGCCGAGCAAAAACTCCATGAGGTAAACCTATCTTTAGTAGATACAGGTGATAAAGTAATATCAAACGGTCGTAATATAAAAAGCAAAATGTGTATTGATGAATCTTTAGAAAATGTATCGCTTGAATAAATTCTTTGACTCTTTCATCAGAAGAAGGAAGTACATGTATATTGCTGGACATTTTAGGCTAGAATAATAGTGTGTGGGAAAATGACGGCACCATTAGACGATCCAATATATAAAGATCTGAAGAGTTACGGAAGAAAAGTTCTCCGAAAGTTGGGAATGCACAAAAAGCTGCAAGAATTTATAAAGAAATTCCAAGTAAGTACTGCAGTGAAAATATTTTGGCATTTAAGAAAGGCTTCTTATATGCATATGAGAAGATTTATAATTATAATTTAGTTACAATAACTATTATTTTTCACCCAGCGTCCAACATGTTCAAAATGTTGCAGATGAAAGTTTTATTTTCGACAGTCACAGTATGAAGTGTGATTTTCGACGATTGTATGACTAAACTATCTTTCAAATCAAAGTAAAATTTACCCAAACATAGACGTTTGAAATCCTCACAATTTTTCCCAATTTCAACAATTAAGTATATGGTATGTTATCCGGTTGTCAGCGATTAAAACAGCGAATTTGATTTCATGCTCACTTTTACATCCGTTCTTATTGAAGCTCAGTGTGCACATCATCTTATTTGTTGTTACAGAATTATGAAGAAAAACGAGCAACAGACCGACTTGCACGAAACCTTCCCCCAATTAAACTTGAAAGCGACGAAGAATCGGAGGATGAAAGCGACACAACTGACTCGAGTAGTGATTCGGAGGTACATATGATTGGAAATAGTTCGTCATAGTTCAGTGCATATTTGATTGAGTAAATCAAGAAAATGTGCACTTTTAAATTTAAAAAAAAATCAAATATGCACAGATTTGCTTCAATCCTTCAGAACAGATATTCCTTTGTCCAGACAATTCTGACAATGGGTCACAACTCCATACTTATATCAAAACTACACATGTTGAAATTTTGCTCAAATGGAAATGTGAAATTTCTCATTTATTTTTCAAGGCATGACCTGTCGTTTCATAATGTTTCACGACACCCGAAGCAACTGTGTTGTCCGCAAAATGCATCAAACAAAAGTAGCATGATAGCAATCTTTCAGCTGTGCCATAAGCCCCACGGCTTTCTTGCTATTTCTCAAGTTAATTCAGGAAATCTATATTCTTTTCTGTGTAGTATTGATCTATCGTCAGACAAAAATGTTCTTTTTCACATTTTAATTAAACACACACAGATTTGAAAGGGTTATTTTAGTGAAAGATGCCAGATTGCCAATGAACTACTAAGCTCTCGAACCAGGTAAACTTTGTTGGCTCTGTAACTATGATGCAATTTATTCATACAATTATTAAGCCTTTTATATGTCTCGACACTATAATAATCTTCTATGACATTGTCGGAATTGTGGATGAGATATTGAACTGATTTAAGCAGTAATTGATCATCTGAATATTTTTTAGAATTCTTAAAAATAGTTTTGTAAAATAGGAATTGCTCCACAGAGCCAATACAGGAAAATTTCATGTGCCTGACTCAGTTTGACGTGGAAAGTTCGCCAGTCGTGTCACTGATTTGTCACCATATTTCCTTGTTACAAATTGACTCAGGAAATATTTCGAAGATGAAATCAATCTTTAACGACCCCTATACCGATATTTTGAGACCAGGTGTTACAGAACCAAAAGCATCTTTTCTTTTTAACGAACCTGAATTTAAGGCCGCCAGTCAATTCGACCACAAGTTCTACTGCATTGACTAAAATTCTAGTGGATCGTATTATTGATGCGTAGGCTGAAGATGCTCGTCCGGTTAAAGGAGAATACGGGGGGTCAGATGGCGCTCAGTCTAACAATTCAGAAGAGGAGGATTTGGTGCTGACCCCTAATGACTTACAAATCCAGCACGAGGTGGCCTATGATTCAGAGGTGAAACATCCTAGTAAGTTTTCATGTATTCTTGCAAGATCACAAATTAAGGTGCACCCCAATTTGTGAAAATATTAAATATATACTCCTTAAAATGACGTGTGCAATTTTGGTGTATCTTCAAGATGAACTTCTTTCAATGTGTGTGAATCACAAGCATTTAAAAATTACGCTAATGTTTATTGTCAAAATTCACTAACAAAGGACCTCTTTTGAGCGATATCTAAATTGTGCACAAGACAAGAGTTTAGCTCAATGGACGAACGACAACAGGCATTTAATACTGATTCAAAAGGTGTAAAAGTGCAAAGGAAGGGGCGCTGAAAAGAGATATTATGAAAATGATGTCTTATGAAAATTGTGTACCTTTTACGTTTTCAAAAACAGCAACTAATACAGTTGAACCCCTTTTGCAAGGACACTTTGGATTTTGGGCTGAAATGTCCGGGAATGGCATGGTGTCCTTGCAAAAGGGGGTCTGTGTCAATTCAAGGACATTATTCTCAATATAACCCAATGCAGTTTGTCAGTAATGAAAAATTAAAAGCTTAAAATGTCGATTAAGATATGTTAATGTGTCTTTTTAATACTCTTGGTTATTTTGTACATAAGCTGTAGTTATTGGTGTAGATGCTGGAGGTGGTCTACAATCATAATCCAACATAAAATATTTGACTGTATTTCCGGGTGTATGTCTTCCAATTGATCCAAATTAGTTTGTTGGGGACCGCGAATGGCATGGTGTCCTTGAATTACATTAGATTCTATTGATTGGGAGCAAAAGTGTCCGGGGATGGCATGGTGTCCTTGCAATCGAGGGTCCTCGCAAAAGGGTTCGACTGTACAGTCAGAGATGAAAATCTTCCGGTTTTAGCCGGAATTCCGGTGTTTGGTTGTTGAAAATAACCTTTTACGACTTTTTTTTATTTCTTGATCTTTAATTTTCATCACTTTCCTTTGTCAAATGATAAAATTGAGTAATTGTCTGGTCTTTTCTTTTCTTTTCATTGAGGTCTATTTCCATCTCTGTACAGTTGAATTGACATTAAACGTACATGTTATGTATGATGACAGGAACGAGTGAGAAGAGACCCCATCCACCAACCGACTCCTCAGAATCAGATTCAGCAGATGGTTACGACAGGTCAAGCTCTTCTGATGAAGGTTCGCCTGTATTTTATTTATAACCTTCAAAATAAAATTCGTTAATTAAAAAATAAAAAAAAGGTAATTTCGCTACTGATTAAAAAAATGCTGCTGAATGATGCAAGACCAAACCGCGTCTGTTTAGCCCCATGCAATTGAGAGAACATTATCCTGCGATTTTCATTGGATTTGTGTACATCTTAGAGAGCCCGGCCTGGATTATGTTAATATTAGTTTATCTCCTTGCAGAGGAAGTTCCAAGATGGCAGACTTGTACACTTCTGTGAATTGTATGATGTGGATATCGGAAAAGTTTATTTTGTTAAAAGAGACGAATCTTTAAAACTACAGCAACACAGTAAAGTACAACTTGGCATAATTTCAGGAATGGCCCCATATTTATGTGCCATTAGCATTACTGAGTTCATTCCATGTGCTACAGAGTGTGAGTTGATACTACTGCTGTTATTGTAGACACTTGCCGTCCAGTTTTCAGCCAATGACATAGAGAAATAATTTTACATTGTCTGTGATCAGGATATCCGTTGCGCGGTCTTCTTACTTTATTTACTAATATGTCCAAGACTATTTTATATTTTCTTAACCTGTATTGTCAAACTACGTGGTTAGTACTTCTCCTTGACATGTTGTGTATCTGATCCAGGAACATCGTTGGATGGCCAAGCGGCACTCTTAAGCAGCAACAACTTGAAGTCTATTAAACCATTTATTATCTAAGTTGCACTATGTATCCAGTACAATATTCCAATAACATATTATCAATAATATAGTATAGTCTACTCTGAAGGAGAGAGCAGCCTTAGTTCACAAGATATAATAGTTAACACCCAGTGAGCAGGGTGGACTCTGCCTCCTGTGTCCCTGAGACTATGGCCGACAGAGATCCTCTCACTGTTGTTACAGTTGTGCCCTTTGGCAACACTGCCCAGGCACCCAGTGTACTCACTGTCCCCAACAAATGACCTACACTGTCCCAGCATGTTCCTCCGGACACCCACTGTACACTCTGAGTGTGACCCACCTAGGACAGGCCAGGCCAACACTATAGGCAGCTGTTGTCTGCCTGGAGGTCCAGTCAATACTGACTGGAGCTGAGTTTTCTAGCTCAACTCATGAAGTAAGTAAAGCTGCTACTCCCCTTTATTACCCTGTTTTGCGAGTAGTGGGAGGAGTCTGATCAAGATATAAATGGCTTTTAGGCTCTCTCACTGTGCAGGAAAATTTCAAGTCGATGGCATTGTGAACATCTGACCTGTGAGTGTAAAATATTTAACCAGCGGCTATTTTAATATTTATTCCTAAAAAGGTAATTTCACATACAGTGTAATATTTCATGATTGTCATTTGTAATTTGAATTCGTAATTTCTACAGATCACATGTAATTGTAAAGGTAGGCGTTTGCTTGCTTCTTGCACTGTTTTTGTTGGTATTATTTATTTGTTCAATCACCCTCATTGATCCTCATGCTTTCAGCAATGAAGGTCTATGTATCGGACGAAATCTACATTTGTGTTCTGGGTCGCCATTGCAAAAAAGTTGACCAGGAGCCCCCCCCCCCACCGGACTGGGGAAATTGCATTTCTGGCCATTTCAGATAATTATAGGAAAAAGTCGGGGAAGCATGAGGGTCAGTGCTCCTTATCGGGACATCTTGTTTATGATGAGACGATGGAATTAACTTATCATGGACACATGACTTTTGTTCCACATTTTTGTGTTAACTAATAAACTTGTGTGTTATTTATTAGCATTATTTATTTGTTTATTGACTTTTGTGTATAAATTTGTAAAAAGTCGGTGGTATCAATTTGTGCTGCTGTACATTTTCACACACTCTGCCATTGTCTATTGACTTGTGTTGGTGAATAGTAAAATTCAGACACCTTCTATTTCGCAGTTTCAAGTTTTTGCTTAGTTTTTTGGAGGGGGGGGGGTTATAACAGTTATGGTAAATATTTGAACAGAACGATCGAAAAAATTCCCCGACTTCTTTCAATGTCAATCACAGTACTTATCGACTTCTCAGATAAAGCACATTTTCGGAAAGCCAAATAAATCGCCCAACAGACAATGTTTTTAGTCAAGTCTGAGTTGAAGTTGCGTCTTCAGCAGAATTAAGGAGCAATATGTACTGAAAACACTGATAAAACGAGGTGTCTCGATAAGGAGCATTGACTCACATGCTTCCCCCGACTTTTTCCTGAGTCCAAATCTGCTGAAAATGCATTTTCCCCAGTACAGGTGGGGGGTGTTGGGGGGAAGGTAGGGGGGGGGGAGAGCGGGGTAGAGGAGGGGGAGGGGTGGGGGTTAATTAGAAAGCACGTTTTGTCAAGAACGTTAAATCTCTGCATGAATACCGTATTTGTATTTACTGGCAATACTGTTCTCTTATATTATGTGGAAAAGAAAGACATGGTTTGTGAGACTGGCTGTATGCTTTCTGCGGTGTTGTAGGGCTTCCTGCTTAATTAGTTTGTCAAGATTGTCTCTGATCTAATGAAATAGAATCTATCGGTTTCTGGAATCCATTTATTCTGTTTACTTAACTTACCTTACTGGCATAACGGCTGGTACAGAAACAGCCAATTAAACATAATT
>JBCAUI010348629.1:0-14969 GCA_038406195.1 Haplosyllis anthogorgicola | reverse complement strand
TTTGTATGATATGAAGTCTCTATGATCAATAGTGTGCTCAGGATGACTGTGCACAGACGATGACGACAACGCCAACGCCAACAATGACGACGGACACTTCATGATTCTATAGGCTCTTTGGCATATATGCCAAATGAGCCAAAAAACCCCATGTTTACTTAAGTAAGCTGGACACAAAATACAATAATCATGCACAAGGCACAGGATGGAAATCGTCTTGGACGAAACGAAACTTAAAGAATCCCACAGTGACACTAGTCATAAAGAAAACACAAAATCACATGGAAGCAAAAATCCTTGAGACATAAAAATGTACTACGAAAAGCAAAACGAAGTCATAGGACATCGACCAAAATATAAAATGTGTATTGTGCCAAAACAGAAAGCCTCGCAAATCTTCCTGTTCTTCAGATCTGAACGATGTTTACTATGGTAACCTAGACATGCAAGGATTGAGCCTCTGGTGGGTCTTGGATTTTCGGTCGCCTAGGTCAGGCATTAACATTGCGATTTCTCATCCCGATATTACTTGTTTTGCCAACCTTTTTCTAATGATGCACTTGCACAGATGATGTACTTTTCAATACGATATGCAGGAGCTTAATGAGTCTATGGGCTAAACCTTTCCCCTGAAATAAAATAAAATTATAACCATAATTTATCACATTTGTAAATTGAAATAGCATTTCTCTTTTCATTTGCACACTTTGAGTGCCAGAATTATTATTACGTGTAGTGATCATGAACTGACCATGTCCATGTACTAAATTTCAGTAAGTGTGCTGGCAAAAGACGAAATCCTATTAGCAAATTCCACACATTGTCCTCATACATTTAATATTCGTCCTGTACAGTTTGGACAGTGCAAAAAGTTCCGCTCTGCAAATGATGGAGAATGAACAAGATTTGAACTGCCCAGTTCAGTCAACAAGTGCATAATTCTCTGAGCTGTGTTATCTTCTGGAATGTTCAATTTATTTTCAAGGTGGGTGGCAGGTGGTGGCGATTGGCTGGACTTGGCCTGGTCCACTCTGGTTATGGCTTCACTATCACCACTTGGTGTTCTGTTACCAACAATGGCTTCCACTGCACTGTCATCACTGTCACTTTCCGTTAAGTCGGGCCATTCTGCAATAAATGAAAAGCGTTGTTTTACCGTTTGATCGACGTATTATGAACAAAGAAATAGCTGGTCTGCAATAACGTAAATTTTTGGGCATTGATTTCCTTATGCGACACATAAATATCTACTCTTGTAGCATTGTCTGATCATATCATCTGGGTATTAAAGTGAGAACTATTGCACAATGTTCATCATACAAGAAATTTATAACGCTAAAATGTGTGAAGTAATCTTACCCTCCTGTGAGGTGTTGGGCTTCGGCGACTTTTGCACATGTCCCGGCGGATTGATATGATTAACTGCAGATTGCTTGCTGTCATGGTAACTGTGAAGCATTTGACGGTCACCTAGCAACTGCATTACTAAGGCTTGCAATTGGCCTAATTTATCCTGAAAGTTAAAAGCAAGATTTGTTGTCAGTTTTGTTTTTGAATAACCCGAAAAATAAAAAAATTCTCTTTTTTCATTCGATAAGGTGAACACTATATTTTATTAACAACGAATCAAAACTTGAACTATCAAAAACTGAGCATAAAACTACCGTTAACTCCTCTCTATCCCTGGCAAGTCTGGATATGTAATCATCTTTTTCTAATTGTCGTTGCTTCAGAATATATCTCTGTTGCTGATATAATGTAATGTATTCTCCTAAAATTGGAAATTGAGAATTGGGTAAAATTTTATCAGAAGCGTAAAAAGCTATGTCTGTAAATGGCATTCGTGTGATTTGTTATTGGTCTTATCAAAAACAAGCTGATTTCTAACCTATGGTTTCAGTTTCACCCTGTAATTGCATAATGAGGTGCTCTAGTTGTTCCTTGCTATCCGTCAGGTCTGCCTTGTCCCGCATGGCTTTAGTATATTTAGTTTCCAGCTGCTTCATAGCATGCTGCAGTGCTTCAAACTGTGCCTTGGTTATCACATCTCCGTTCAGAGTGGCTGGAACTGAAAGGTAAATAAACTGATGTGGACATGTGAGGTCATATCTGTATCTGTCTTAAAGCAGTTTTGTCCGTGATTAGTTACGATACTGCATCCATGCTGTGTTTGTGGTCAACTGTCTCATCAGCAAAATCGAAACATTCTCATTCCTTCATAACGTGATCAGATTTGGAATGGCTAGTTTCTATTTGAGGATATTGAGGAAGGTTTAGCCTACAATAAAAATTCCCGTCAAAGGCACTGAGAACAACACAAAAATTTTCACATTGTAAAATCACAGATTTACCATCCGAAGAAAAGCTACATTGTGAACTAACTTTGATTGGCTAATTCTGTCTGGAGGTCGTTGAGTTTATTCTGTGCTTCTTTTCTCCGTTCTTGTTCCAAGTGTAGCTGATCTATGATCTGATTGCGTTCCATTTCCAACTGTCTTACTGACGAATTGAGCGAGTCCATCTGAACGGGAGAAAAAAAATGTTTCAGGGTCGTCATTAATTTAAAATAATTTACTTATTACTAAAGATATGAACATTGGTAAAGATGCGTTATTTTGCATATTTCTCTTGATAAGATGTGTTTTCTGTTGAGAACCTACATTAAATTCAGCAGACCAACCATCTTAAAATATTTTAAGCTCACCAACAAACCATTATTTCCCAATTTCTTGCTCCGTGAAACCAGCTTTTCTAATATTTTAACCAGCTTAAAACGTACCATTTCTAGCTAAACCAACCCAATTTTACCAAATATGCCTTCAAGTTGGTCCACACTGCTTTACAGCACATGCTTATCCGAAAACACCATCACCAAAACAAATACGACAATTCAATACATACAAGTACCTGAGTGTTGTCCTGATAATAAATACGTTAGAATATAAATGTTTTGTTAACCTTTCGTTGCTTGCCCCCTGGAATGTCTTATATTCTTCATTTACATCTGTGCATCACGTTTCTGGTAATTTTACATTGATACAAAATTTTAGCTTTATTACTCACCCTTGATCCCTCTTCATCTGTGCTACTCATGGATGTATTCTGGTTGTTGCTTTGAGTTTGCAGCATTGTGTTCTGGTTGGTTAGAGCATTTATCGTGTCCTAAAAAGAAGTTCAAACTGAATTGCATCGTTAAAACCAGATACGATCATATCCCATAAAAAGGTTTACATTAGTGAAACCATTTGTTTGCTAAACGTTCCCCGTCACAATCTACACAATGTATTAGCGTGAAAATAAATTTACAAAAAGTATCAGGAAAATTACTTTTTTAAATGTTTTCCCCTTTAATAGTCACGTAATACTACCTGAGCTGAAGAGAGTTCCCGCTGAAGAGTATCAACAAGTTGAGACTGTGCTTCATAGTGACGTAACCGGTCTTCTAACTGCTGATTCGTAAAATGTTCTTTGTGGTCCTCACGATTCATCGTTTCCTGGTATCCACGTATCTGCTGTTCTTTTTGTGACAACTGGAATAAGAAGCATATTGCAACGAAAGACATCAAATCCCAATGAATTTGTCAACTAAACTGCCCTCTGTTGTAACGTATTCACAAACTTGTATCAATATCTAAGATAGCTAACCTGTTCCCTTATTTCCTTTAGCTCCTCTTCCTGCTGACTAAGTCTTGATGCTAACTCCTTTGAAACATGCTGTTCCGATGTTAAATTTGTCATCATCTCCATGTTATCATTGCTCTAAAATAATAAGGCATTGTGAAATTATCTCTTCAATAAATTATTCGTAGACTAGCAGTAATAATGCGAAACCTTTAAATATGCTCTACCATAAACGATATTACCATTTTAACAAATCCATTCTGCAGTTCAGCCAGCTGAACCTTTAATTCTTTATTCTGTGCTATAGCTCTACTCAGTGCTGTCTTATCACTCTGCATACTCTCCAATAATGCCTCTTTATCAACAGTATTATCATTCAGCCTCTGACAACTCATCTCCAACTCCATCAGCTTTTCTTCTCTCTCAGACAAAATTCTGAACATTCAAACGAAACACTTAATAAACAGTGCTGCACCCGAAATGGTACAATATATCTCAAGCTACATGCTGTATGTTTGAAATACAAAGACAAATCGTTACATCAAGCGGTCCTAAGCTCTGACTTAGAAATTTCGAACTTACTTGCTAAGCTGTGAGTTATCGGTAACTTGAGCTTGATATTTGTGGGATAATTCTTCTAAGTCTGCTTGCAATTGTCCTAATTTTCCAGCTAATTGTTGATTTGCCTGTTGAAATTCTTCTACATGAGCTGATGACGTATCTGAAGTGAATTTTTAAAAGTTAAGGGATACTCAATGTCTGTGACAGTACACCACTTTGTTTTGAACAAATAGAGGGACAAAGAGGTTCACTTTTTTAAACATCTTTATACTGTGATAAGGGCTAGAATGTTCACCCATGGTGAAAGAAAATAATGGAACCATCAATAATCAATGGAAACACTCCATTAACAAGAAAAATAACCATGCACAAACAACTGTTGGTTGTCTGCATCTATTGTGATCGTTTATGTTTCCAAAAAATCTATTTACGGAGACGCAGTTCGTCCCTAATAACAATCACACTATTGCTACATTAAATCCATATGAATTTACTACTGATACTTACTTTGGTCATGTTGTTTGGATTTAAGTTGTTGAATCTGACCCTGTAATTCTGTCTGTCTTTCCACTAGAGTTTCCCTCTCTTCTATTAAAGTGGCCACCTGAGTTTGTAGCTGAGTTTGCTGAGAGTTAAGTTGTTCTATGTATTGTTGATATTGCTGTGCAATTTGGTCTCTTTCTACAGTTACCTTGTGGAATGCTTCTTCATACTGAAATGCAATACATATTTGCCTCTTCTGTGATAAGATATTTATTCATTACTGTAGACAAAAAAATAGGTCCAGATGGACCCGAGCTCATTTGGCATTATCGAAACACTTAAGATCAAATCCCAAAAAAATGATCTCTGAAAAATCACAAATATGTCTGCCAAATTAGAAATATAAGTAGTATCAATATAATTTTTATAGAAAATAAAGAGGGTATGTTGGTACATAAGGCCACCAAATATGAAGTCTGTATCATTAACCGCATGTCCAGGATTAAGGTTCAAAGAAAAAAAACCCAAATATGGCTGCCAAATTGAGAATAATGGTCACAGCAACATTATTTTTGCCAGGCTTTGAGATAGGATACAGGTGTGTGTAAGATATGAAGTCTCTATGATCAAGATCAATAGTGTGCTCAGGGCAGCTGTGTACAGATGACAACAACGCCGACAACGACTGATGATGGACAATTCATGATTCTTTTGGCTTTTTGGCAATTATGCCAAATGAGCCAATAAACATTTTACAAGAAATTGCAACAGCTGCCATTAATAGTTACTAAGCCCTTACATGAGATAGCACTTAAAAAGAGTCTTCTCGTTTGCATTTCTCTGTAGCTTAAAAATAGGTCCAGATGGACCTTAACTCATTTGGCATTATCAATTTATATGATTTCAGTCACAATTATGACATGGACACAAATTAAGTGCTTAAGATCAAATCCACAGATGTGATCTGTGAAATAACACAAATATTGCTGCCAAACTGGAAATATAGGTGGCATCAATATAATTTTTATATAAAATAAAGAGGCTATCTGGATACATAAGACTGCTAAATATGAAGTCTGTATGTACAACTGTAAGTCCAGGAGCAAGGTACAAATGTGGCTGCCCATTTGCGAATAATGGTCACAGGAACACAATTTTTGCTGTGCATTCAGGGGATCACAGGTGCTAATATGTGTAAGATATGAAGTCTCTATGATAGTGTGTTCAGGGCAAGTGTGCACAGACAATGACGACGACTCTGCCACCACTGACGACAACAACAGACGACGGACAAATCATGATTCTATAGGCTCTTTGGCACATATGCCAAATGAGCAAAAAAGTGTTGAACTACAATCATCGCTTCACCTTTCCCACTTTTCTCAATTCTGATAATGTCAAAAAGGGAGCCTGTTATTGGGTAAACACACTCCAGCAGAAAGTCTTACCTGTTCCGCTTTCGATTGTAGCTCAGATTTCTCTGTAACCAGCTGATCTATCTGAGCGGAATTATCTAGTATGCTCTCTCCACCGGATAGCTGTAAAGTTGAAGCATGCATTTGTAATTTGTTAAAAGTTCTACAGACAGATTAACATTTGTAAGTTAACAAATTTTAAAAAATCCAGTTTAACTCGGGTCAATACAACGAGGCAGCATTAAAAAATACCACATTACCTGTTGTACTCGGAGTTCGGACATCTCTAATTTGCCCTTCATATCTATCAACGAATCCTCCATCTTGCCACATTCTGAAACCTGGAATATAAAGATTAGATTCGTAAGTTCCCTGATTCCAAGATGAAAGTCTAACAATTACCAAATGAACAAAAACCGAAATAAAAGTTTTATATGTGTGCTTGGAAACACTACAATTAGGCGTCGTCTAAAATTCTTTTGTTCTGTTATTTGCTCTTAAAGAAATTGCTTTTCGGTGAATTTACATCTAAAGCTTCATACCTTCGCCTGTAATTTTCCTTGTAACTCAGAATTGGATTGATTTAGCTCTTCATTAGATTTACTGAAATATAAGAATGTACACATACAGCCTACATTACCGAAATTATTAGGTAATTTTAGCGATAATTTAAGGTGCAATGTTCAGTAAGGACGATTTTATTTTTCCAAAAGTATGTACATTAAACCCAGGGTTCCCACTTTCTAGCATTGACAAAATTCCAGGTTTTTTCCAGGATTTTAAAATGCAATTCCAGGTATAATATTCTTTTTTTTATTAATGTGGCCTCCAAATTGGAAAAATAGGAATTTTCCTGAAAAAATAGGAAAAATAAGAACACTTGACAGTCTGATTGAACTGATGGTGCACTGCAGAGAGGCCTGCCCCTGACACAGAGCTGACTTACATTCTACCCAGAAAAACCTTAAAAACTAGTAATGTTGAAAAATGTATATAACTGTCCATGGTACTGCCATTTTTCCAGGATACCTATGATTTTCCCAAGATTTTTAAGAAAAATTGTCAAATTCCAGTACTTTTCCAGGACTGGAAAACCTAGTGTCATTTTTCCAGGTTTTCTAGGAGTGGTGGGAACCCTGTAAACCTCACTCCAGCTTTACGAGCAATTTACCATGAAGTCATTTTACTTGTTTCTAATAATTAACTTAAGTATCCATTTGGGAAGGCACCCTCGTTATACATGTAATTCGAATTCAATTTTAAAGTGCCCTTTCAAAAGGAGTTTTGTTTGAAATAGGAATAAAAAACGGTATGCGTACTTTAACTTGTAAAGTTCTAATTTAAGTCTGTCAACTTCCTTTGCATGTTCTTTGCTGATCTACAAGAATGAAACATAAGATTATATTATCATGTTTATGGAAGGATTATTTTTATAGAGAAAAAGTCAAAACCTTTGTTTGCACGAATTAAGTTTTCCAGTTAAATACAACACCATTCTATCAATAATGCCTCATGGAATGACAAAGTTGCGTAAAAACGCTATGAACTAAGCAGAAAATATACGGGTTGCGTATTTTAATCATCTTCAAATATCATGAAATCCAAAGATGAAACACTTTAAATCAATGAAAAATTTTGAGGATGGCTGGTAAGAAAGCGTGCGGGTACCACCAAGTTTATTCTCACTTCTAAGAAAATAATATGTCTACGCTAGTCAATCACCCTTTGATACATTCCAACTTACCACTTCCAACTTCTACACATTGGGCACGAAAAAGTAAAAACAATCACAAAATTACGAAATAAAATATTCACACTCGAATTCAGGTGCATAGAGCCCTAACTGGTACTAAAAAATTATTTTGGGAGAAAATTAAACATAAAGCTGGCTGACTTCGTGCATCAGAATTTATTACAATTTTCCTGGCCGTCTAAATTGACTGGGACGATGGCTGAAAGTACTGAAAAACTTGTATGTTGCATTACTGTTCATAATTTTGATGCATGCTTGAACACGCTCCAATGGCATCTTTATCTTCGGCAATGTTGTAAACGTTTACATACACAAAGCTGACAAACATACAATCCACATCTCTTACGAAACACTATTGAACACGTAAGTACTCATATTTACCTGTTCATGTTTAGTACTGGCCGTTGAAGCTGTGGTAAAACTTCTCTCTAAATCTGCGACTCTCTGGCGAGACGCCTTTAATCTTCCCGACAATTCTTCTACCTCCTCTGTAAAATAGACCCAAAAGTTCTTAACAGCTGTTTTTCTATCACGGTAGGAATCACAGAAATGAATGACACGTGTATGGAAAATTGTGCAAATGTACAGTTGTCCCCGGTAATATCGATATATTTGGCGACATAAAATTGTATCGATATAAGCGGGATATCGATATAAGCGGAACAAATATCTACATATTTTAATTTGACTGACTGCAAGAGATTGTATCGATATAAGCGGGATATCGATATAAGCGGGGACGACTGTATGTGAAATACAGTGCCTATTTACCTCATTTTTCTTTCACATGCCAATTTACCACATTTTTCTTTCACATGTATTGACTTATTATACATTATCTAGTAAAATAACTAGGGATTAATGAATGCCTTCACGTGGAATAGTGATAATAATGGGCAGCACCAAATAACAAATCCTAACAACTGAATGCGAACTATACTGTGTGCATGATTTAGTTTGAAATAAACCAACATTCAACATCAGTGTTAGTGTGAATTAACATAACTGTTTATTAACTGTTCAACAAGTGCTGTGAAAAGTCGATTCGTATGAAACATTTCTTGTGTCTTGTTTCGATTACCGCATTGCACAGAAATGTGAAGCAAATTGCCATTCAGCAAACCAAGAATTCTTAGCACGTTTAAATGAAACATAGAACCGTTCACATTTAAATATTAAACTGTAAAGACCATCTTCGATGCTAAACCTTGATTTGCAGAATACACCATACTGTTCCTGATTAAAGCACCAGCCTCATTTTTCTCAAGGAATAAACCAAATATTTACCTTACAATTAAAAGGTTTTACAAAAATGAAACTGGTACCACAAAAAAATCAAGCATGTTTCATTTGTTGCAGGCCTTTTCCAGGCCTCGGTCTTAACAAAACTTTGCGTCCGCCAAAATTTCGATGTTGTCTACCAATTACTCATTTGTCAGTCACACTATACAGATATCTTTAACTAGAAAATTCATAATTTTTATCCATCTTTTGACGCAGACATTTTGAAATTTTGTCCATTTTGGAGGGAAGACGACATCAATCCATCCTTGATGATAAACTCTACGTAAAAACTGTGCAAATCTGTCTAATATTGGTCTTTGACCCCAGTGCTTTATTTACGAACAACACGACACTCTTCAATTTTCAATATGTAAATCATCTGCGTTAGTTTTACCAATAACTGTCAATATATTTATGTTCAGTCTATCCATATCGGTGGGTTTCCATGTTGTGTATAACGACCACCGGATTGGGCTCCTCCTCTATCATAATTTGCACTTTGTGCCCTATTCTGTTGCCGACCACTTTGACCATGAGCTTGTCTTTGTTGTTGATTTTGATTGATGCCGCTATGGCTACCATATCGCGGTCTATTGTCATATCTATTAGAATGTTGTCGTCTACTTTGATGTCCTTGACCCGTTGCTACTTGTTGTTGCTGTTGTTGCCTATTTGCACTGTTACTTTGTCTCTGATTGTTACTTTGTGCATTGCGGTTACTGGCTCGTGGTCGATTGTCATTTCTGTCTGTGCGCTGATGTCCACCTTGTCCCTGTGTTGCCATCCTGTTGTTCACACCACTTTGAACCACACCAGGGACGACAATGGGGTTATTTGTCGCACCAGGTCTTCGTGTATTCTGTGGATTAATAGCAAAAGGATTAGCGTTGCCAGTCGGACGGAAACCAGGAGCTTGTATACTACGGGCTGCAGCTGCATTTCTGTCAGGTTGCCTGGGTAACCTATCAAGAAGCCTTGCTATCTCGTCTGCAGTTACCCTGGTGGCTTGTTGAACCGTGGCTGCTGTTGGGGCACGAGTCGTGGAAGATGTTGCTGGGGCACGAGTTGTGGCAGTGGTGGCTGCTGCAGCAGTCGCTCGGCCTGTGGTAGTGTTGCCTGTTGCAGGGTTGCGGGTTGTTGTTGCTTGTCTTGTGACATCTGGTGACGCACCTCCAGCAGTAGGTCTCCCCTGCACCAGATACTGCTGTAACCATGGTGACAGGACATTCGCTGCAGTATTCTGGTCCACGGCAACCACCCTGACAGCACGGCCTGCGTTGGGAGGCGTGTTTATGTACACCTGGTTTCCAACCTGCAGGAAAGAAACACAGAAAGGTCGATCTCACTTCACACAACTGCCAAGACAAATTTATCAGCATCACCAGATCATCGCACCACCACACCAAGCAATATCACACCTACAAATATTACAATATAATGTGAAAATAAATTAGAATAATTTCACCTTTAGCTTAAACCTAAATAAGAAATGTGCTTTGTCAATTGCATGCATGAATTGAGTACACGAATCATTCTATGGAGGAGAAAGTCATGGATTAGTCGAAAATATTGAACTTTTATATGTTACAATATAATTTGATGTTAGTAATGTTCGATTATAAATTTCTATCATCTGGCAGGAAGCTCATTGCATTTGATTGTGATTTTACTGTGCAAACAGTCGAGCATTTTTGAGTCACTGACGGAGTCCTACAAGCAGTTCGCATAATCCACAATATGACGTTACCGTATGCAAGTGTCACCACTTAAATATTCTCTAATACAGTTCAAGCAGTTTAGTTCAGTATTTCATTCATATTGATAGATTGCAGAATGTAATGTAATCTTTTTGGTTATTTTTATCTGGGTCCGGAATGTTGAATCAGTACCAATATTAATTATCTTAATACCTAGATAAAGCTTAGACGAAACTTACCTGCGTTAGATAATGCTGTAAAGGGAAAGCACCATTCGCATCTGGCCTCACTCGCCTTGGTACACCACCCTGTGCCTGTTGGGCTTCCTTCTGTTTGTTGTATTGTTCCTGCTCAACTGTAAACAGTGTTAAGTAACAATTAAGTAACACGTATGTGCGTTGCATTGTGATTGTTTGATTTACGTGTCTCTTAAATTGATGGTCCAGCACTGAATTCGTATGTCGTCACGTCATCAGCAAATAAATTCATAATCATAAATTACACTGCTCCACACCATATTTTCTGGATCAAGTCTTCATCTGGGTAATATTTTTCTTTAAATCCGACATTTAAATAATAGTCTTGCATTTACATCTGAAATAGTAAAAAAAAAAATTACCCTTTCTCTCCTGCACAAGTTGTTTTCGTCTTTCTTTCACTTCGTCTTTTAACAGCATCACTACTTTATCTATGTAGTTATCAAGTACCAATGAGCGCACTGAGGACGTGATGTTTTGCCGACAGTTCGGACATGGTGCATTGGGTTTCTTGGCATCCTGCCACTTACTGATACACAGATAACAGAATGAGTGCGAGCAGTTTAGTGACGTAGCCTGTTGAAAGAGAGAACAGACCTTTGAAAGCCTGATTTAAGTCTTACTACTCTAGCTAAAATTTGATGGGTCATTGGTGTGCACTACATTTGCCTAAATATAATTCAAATTTGGTGTGGATAGAATTTAATATTCTTTCAAATTGCATAGTCAACAGCATAATCTGTTTAACAAGTTATTATTGAGTTACAAGATCTCAAATCATAAAGTCAGGATACTTGATAGCTGTAGTGATAATAACCACACTTGAAATTTAACACATGGCATAAAATTACATTTGCAGGTGAAAAGGTATTGTGGTAATTTTATCATTAAAGGGCATGTTTTCTTGCTACCTGAACCATGAGCTCCGAACATATCGCACAAACAAGTTCGTTTTCCATGACATCTTCCAAGTTGTTCTGTATCTCTTCTTTAGCCTTGGCTTTCATTTGTTCTTGCAAGGTCTGAAATTAAGTCGAAGCAGAATATGTGGGTCTCAAATGTGTACAAAGGGATAGATTGCTATGCTGAGTTATGTAATGTTCATTGAGCTGCCGATTAGAAATTATTGATACGCTGTTTGGGTATCGTAAATGTTCGGTTTGGGTACGTTTGCAGAGAACTGGAGAGCATACAAGAACATTTTTAAAGGGGAAATACCAAAACCTTTATCTGTGATAATGACATTGAATTTGTGCAAATACGTCAGAGGTTGCGAATAAATCACCTTTAATCGAATTTGCACCTCAATTTCAACATTTAGTTTGGTTTTTACTGGAGAATTTCAACATTTAGTTTTCAGTTTACCACATATTCTCTATCTTTCTCTTCAAGCTTTTGTCGAAGTTCTTCTTCCTTTCTGTTTAGTTCTATTGTCGCTTCTTCGTCCTTTTCCTTCAGTCGTTTGTTCATTTCCTCTTCCAGGTCTTCTTCCAACTGTATAAATGTGACAATACCACATTACTAGGGTCTTGCAACTCTACACACATTTTTTCGAGGTGTGATCCGGTCCTAGTATTCGGTTATATTTGATTTGGTTGCGAATAATTAGAAGGATCTTGAGACAACTTGTTTGGTTTTCACTGGAGAAGTTTATCAAGACATTTTTACTCGCATAGTTCACAATTACGACTGCAAAAAGTGGTCTACACACAAGAGACTTAAATCCCTCAATTGTTGCTCACATTAGTCATCCCATCACTGTACCTTTCTCTTCTGACCACGTACAACTTCCATTTCGTTTTCTAACTGCAGTCGATGTTGCTCCTCCTGTAGCTTCAGTTGGTTCTCTAAATCAACGGCCAACTTTCTTTCCAATTCTTCTTTCTCCGCTGCTAACTTCAGCTGAAGTATGCACAACATTTACCTTATGTGCCAATATATATTCATTAGGGTTTTAGTTCACATTCTAGCGGTATCTGAAGTCTTACTTTTACGCCATTAGTGAGACATCAAGTGTTACCATCTATGCATTGCATACCAATATTGACATAAGCATGCCCCCATTACTTTCTTTGATGAAAAAACATAAGTATAACAGAAGAATAGATTTACTAAATTAATAATAGGTTGGTTTCACTTTACCTTTGTTTCTTCGGCTTGTATCCTAATAGCTTCTCTCTCTTGTTCCAGTTCTTGTTCTCTGGCTACTTTGCTTTGCAGAACCTCCTCTAACTCTTCCATCTTTGCCATAGCTTCTTGTTGTGCTTTCTCCAATTGTTCCTGATGCTGTCGCTCTAGCTCTTTCATCTTAGTTTCTAATTTCTACACGTTATGTCAAATAATACTTATAAGTATGTCCTAATGTAATTACGCATACCGGGAATCCCCGGAGGTTAGACCACCCTGTGAATAAGACCATGGTCTTATAACTGCGGACACAACCCACAAATAAGACCATGGTCTTATAGCATACAATTCTAGCAGCATTGTCCATGTCGGCATGTATTACAGGATAATAATGTAAAGCTCAGTAGGGTCAATGCTATCAAATGATCAAGATGTAAACTTGAAACATTTTACAGTCAACTAATTTCAACAGAAAACACCTGACATGAAAAATGACTAAGTGTAATGAAACTTTGTTGTTATAAATAATAAAGAAGTCCCAAAGTGTTGGACCATATCCCCACTCATAAGACCATGGTATTATAAAAGTAACCAATTTTTACTTTCAAAAAAAGGCCTGTCCCCACAAATAAGCCCAGGGCTAACTTCCGGGGATTCCCGGTAGGCTATTTCTGGTAGACAGTCTTGTGAAGACTCTACAACTCACCGGTACCTATTAGAAAGGTACATGTACTACCATAGCAACATATTATTACATTTAACATGTGACAACAGGTTTTCCGGTGTTTCCGTACAAAAGAGAAAGTAAAGAAAAGTACGTTGGTAGCCTACATTTATACATTACCAAACATTTACCAAAAGAAAAATAAAGACAAAAATAAATTGTGTGAATAAATTAATGATCTCCCAAAAGAAATCTAGTAAAGAAATACTAGTAACAATGAATATGCACCTGCTGTTCCTCCAGATCTTTTTTCTTTTTCTCTTCTTCTAATCGTAATTTTTCTTCCATCTCAATTTTTTCGTCTTCTGTTTGTTTCAACTTCTCTTCGAACTCCCTCTGCTGTGCCGCTAACTTTTCTTGCTCACTCTACAATGGTCAAATTGTTATACTTGGTATGAAGCAATGATGGTCCAATAGGAAGGGAAATTCCAGCTGTTCCAAAACTTGAGCACACGAATAGTAAGATTTTTTTTTCATAACAGAAGGAAACATGTATTGCTTTGCTGTCACATACTTGCAGTTTAGTGTGCAAAGGAATCCCCATTGTCATTTTAATTAGCACACATCCATAAATTTGTTTTTGTATGAGTAACATTTAAATGAGACAAGTGAATTTTGTCAATAGGTTACTTTTGTCCTTTTGAACACACCTTCTGACGTTCTAGCTCCTGTTCGAGTCGTAACTTTTCTTCTTCCCTTTCTTGTTGCTGTTTTAATTTCTGTTCTTCCATTTCCCGTTGCAGTGCTTCCCTCTGGAGACGCAGTTCCTCCTGCATTCTCTCGTGCTCTTCCTCTTTCTGCCTCATTTTTTCTTCCATCTCTCGCATCTTCTCATTTTCCCTTTCCTACTCGATAACAATTCATGCACATCATACCGTATTCTATTAAAAACACTACTCAGTTATTCGCGTATTTAGTGCACAGTTTCTTCGACACACTGTACAGAGACATTCCGTACGCCCTACAAGGAAAATAAATTACCTCCCGCAACCCCGAGTGCATCTAACATATGTCCACTTAATTAAACAAATTAGCAATCAAACACCA
>JBCAUI010348518.1:0-14973 GCA_038406195.1 Haplosyllis anthogorgicola | reverse complement strand
ACCCTAACGTTATTCCAATACAGATTGTGAAGATGACTCGTTACTATCTATTTGAAATAAAAAGCCACTTTGCGACATTAAGTTCGGACTGATGAACGTACAGATCCACACAAATGGCTACAATTTAATACGATATGGACACGACCATTCTTAACCTTCGATACTGCTCCTGAGCACATGAAAGAAACCAGTGCAATGGTGGTGTCTTTAAAAAGCCTTATTGTCAATAATTTCACTTGTGGGCAATTTAAATGAAACCCTAGTTGGTGAAACAAACATTACATTACACGCTTATTGAAACAAATGTAGGCGTTACCATTTAACATAATCCCTGGAAACGAATAGATTTTAAGTTGAGAGAAAGTGCCTTGCAGTTTCTTTATATGTCTCTTCAACTTTCGCTTAAAATGCATTAACATGTTTGATCCATTGGAGAAATTTCTTAAATTGTCAGCAAGTCATTTTCAGTCAACAATTGCCACAGTTTTTTTGCCTTTTATCTTATAAATGTTGTCACTGTTTATATGTAATGTTTTCTAAGTAACAATAGGCGACACAAACGTACTTTAACAAGAATGCAAATGAATGGTAAAGGTAAGAAATAGAGGTTACGTATTGTGTGGACTCTTTTCGTCCTAAACTGTACATGCCATTCAGTTTTACCTAGGAATGCAACTTTTTTGACGTCACATATACACTAAATAACAAAAAAAATATGCTTTATCAAACATATTAACTTCTGGGAATCAAAACAAATTCAGCACAAAAGAAAGGTAAAAGAACAAGGCAATCTTTTAAAGATAATGTACTCAAAAAATTACAGGGACTTGACTTTTATGTTCTGTTAACTCTGTGCACTTTAAGATTAAGTTCAATAAAATTTTTATTTAAATTTAGTCTAAAATCCGAGGTATAAAAATGATTATAATTTTCCGGTTTAACTTAACTGCTATTTGTCATTTACGCTCTACTGGTTATTGATGACTTCTTATCATGTTTATCCAAAATAACTTGCAATATAATTATATCTTAATTACCATTGATAAAATTGTTAAACTCTGACCTATTGCCTCCTGGAGGAAAGGGTTCGTAAGTTCATATCATTTAGTAAAATGTAAATTATTTGAACCAAACAGGATGTGGTCAAAAGTACAGGAGTCCGTTAGGCACATGGTGTATTTTTCCTTTCTCTGTCTAATGTCCAGACGGTGACTGCACAAAATCTTGGTAAATCATTATACTTCGTATGAGAAATGAAATCAAACGCAAAACATTAAACAGCGCTGTTTAAATTTACGCTTACATACTGGTACCAATTACAACTTTTGTTTAATTTTGATAAAATTATAATAAAAAAAAATTCTAGATTACTACGGATAGACATAGAGTTAAATTGAGATCTAAAACGTAAAACAAAATCGTAAAAAGGATAAAATATTTGTTAACCATTAATTAAAAAGATAGGTGAGAGTCAGTAACAGAAAGCCAACGTCTCTAACCACTAAAGCCAACTTCACACTTGTAGTTCGCACAATTGTAATTGAAAAACCACAGGACGAATATTTATCGTTCCTAAATCCATACTAACGTCAGACCATGGTGTAATAGGTATTAAACTTTAAATATAAATTTTAGTGCTGTTTCATTGACAGTAGAAGGACATTTCTTATCTGCGAGCGCTGCTCTTACTCTTCGCAGCGAAGATTTGCAAAGGTAAAATTACCTAACGGCTATTCAGCTAAGAACATAAAGGGCTCGATAATTCTGCTGAAATGAACAAAAAATTGAAACCTTGATGGATTATTTGGAAGTATGACTAAGACTGAAGTTTGCACTTCAAGGTTCCCATCACACTACAACAATCACACCATGAAGTTGCGGTTTTCTCAAAACGTTTTTGTCAAAAGAATAGAAATATTTGAAACCCTTTCTAGCTTTTTTTGTGGTATTTTCTCCAGTATTTGTGTAGAATGTGTCTTTTTATTAACCTGTTATTGTGATCACCTGCATGAACATCTATGTTCGGTCTTGTAAGCCACCCAGGCAAAGACCATGATATCTAGAAAATCTTATTTTCTTATTTTTATGGACTTCTTTCAAATTCTTAAATAATTCCGCGTAACCTTTGCACTTCAACTGTCCATTTATGCCCATAAAATAGATTTATATATTTGTTTTGCAAGTCCACTGAGTGTAATGTTCAAAGTACGTAAAAAAATAAGAATCTTTACGGTCGAAGAGCAACTTACCGCTTTGGAACTTGCAAGTGAAAAGCAACAGAAAGGAAAACAATTTATAGAAATTACAGAAAATGACTCTCAAGTGACCTTGAACTTTAAATGACATCAGCCTATTTTTATTGTAACCTCCTTCATTTGGCATGAGATAGGCAGGAAGAGGTAAAATTTGAATATTTTTTTTATTCGTAAGAGCTTTAACTAAGGCCTTTTTAAAAATCATTTGGATTACATTGCACTGGCAGGATTTTCAAAGTGCGACGACCGGAAAAAAATTGAAACTAGAGCCGTTAGGTCAAAAGTAATGTCGTGTCTGTCGAATGACGTCACAATGTTACCAAAGTAACACCATGGTAACAAAACTATTTCTTGGTACTAGTTGTTGGCACAGGAAAGTGGAATGTGAGATGAACCTCGTTTTCAGATTCTGTGTTTTTTAGGCTGAAGACCACATACTCTGTCATTCGACAGACAATAATCTTTTGTTCAACATGATATTGGCGAATGCTGTGACTTTATACAGGGAGCAACGATACAGAGTTTCACCGTTTCAGTTAGTGGTTGGATTCAGTCCAAAGGTTTATCCCTCAGTAAACAAAGGCTCTACATGTATCTATCTACATGTATGTCTCTCTGTCCTAATGCGTAACATACACATAACACGTAACGATGTGGGTCACATTATGAAGAGGATAGTCACCAACTGTCGTTACTGTCATTCAAAAATTATATTTATAATGAACAATAAGTGAAAATAGGATCTAATTGAATTGTAAGTAATATTTTTCCCTATTTTATACCTTTATGTCGAATTAAAATTATTTCATGGAGATCTGGATTCGCGATTGGAATAAGTGGGCGTCTGTATCTCCGCCCCCAGCCAACACCTACTTCTTACTCAGGGTGGGTAATCGGCTTAGAATTTATTCCCATTTTGAAATTTGAACCTCTTAACCTCAGGAATTGTCCGGAATATTGTTGTAAAATATACACCAACTGATTAATAAGCATTCATTATCCTGTAAGAATAGATTTTTACGTGACAGGATACTCGCTTTTGTAGGTAAAAATGTGTGCCAAATTTGTCATGATCAAATTTTTCAGCCCTATCCTTTACAATGGTCTAGGCTTCGAAATTGACGTCCGACACCCGACAATTACCTGGTAATAATCCAGTTTGTCAGATAAAGTGACACTCAACGTCCGGCACAATGTTCGATAAAGTTTTGGGTCATATTATCCTAAATTTTAATGTGCAAAATAAACCTGTGAGAGCAGAAGATTGCAGTTTTGAGCACCTTAACCCAAAAGCTTCCGGAATGCTGAGTGTGTTAACTTGGACTGAACTTCACACACCCGTCTGGCAATATTTACTGATGTCAGGTAAAGTTTTATTTTTATCTGACACCGTGTCGGATAAAATTTTAAAGTCACTTCGAAGCCTGAATTGGTCGTATGATTTTGATCCCCGAGAATAAATAATAAGAGGCGGGAACCGATTCCCATACCTGTTACAGCATGTAAGCGTACACAAATTAATCACTATCCAGTTTCACATCCGGAGGGTGTATTGACTAGTTTAATTTCACAGAAACCTTCTACGGCCTTAAGTTTCTGACTTTTAACCTAATCAAAGATGAAAGCCATATTCTTTATGTTTTGAATGTTCTCTGGCCTACATTCGCAAGGAATGCAAGAAACTGCGCATGTTTTAGTGAGTCATGGAGAAGTGCAGTAATTAAAAGTTGGCATCTGGTTTATAACCGAAAGTTTGTTGAGTGGGCTGACCTCAGACACGAACGGTCGTGGTTTAAACGAAACTGTAAATTTCCATTAGTTCCGACGTGAAACGATATTCTATGTGTGGCGTATGGTGGCCACTAGGGCTTGGACATCGGACCAAAGTTGTCATCGATGATCGCACTGCTAACATCGATTAAATGTCCGGATATTTGGAAATGTTTAAAATAAGTACAAATCACCTAAAAATAACAGAAAATGACTTGGAACAGTGTATGAGCTTGACAATACCAGATGATAGTTGCTATTACAGTTAATGTTTACATCTAATATATCTTTATGATATGTATTCTAATACTAAGCATAATTATTCCAGAAACAATTGCAAATGTATGACACTGTAATATGATCAGTAGATATAAATTTCAACATTAAAAGCCATACAACCATATAAGGACGGTGATTTGATGACACTAATTATCATCAATCATAGCAATTTTTAGAATCAACAATCAAATATTCCGAGATCCGATTGATCGTCCGAGCCCTAATGTGCGCCCAATCGGCCAGCAGTTTCGTGGCGAAACTGGGAAATGAGAACAAACTTTATGAAAGATCTCTTCTAGTTTGTAAAAACATATTTATGCGGGTACATAGATGAAAACGCTGTTATGAAGTGAACATTCAAGGCTTTAGCACTCGTCCAGTCAAGGACTTTTTGTTGAAAGATTTATTAGGACTACCTGTATTGCTGAGTGTATGGAGAACCAAACTATGTTAATAGTACGAATTTCACCAAAAAAAAAAGAAAAGAAAAAAAAAATATTTGTAAAGATTGATAAATTATATTTGCATCAAAAAATAAAATGTGAAGCCCAGCAAAAAACTACCGTATTTCATTATGAGTTTTTAAACAAAACTTCTGTCTAATTCTAAATATAAACGTTTAATTGCTTTGTCGACGTGTTGTCTTTCTGCAGATTGTCTTTCGACAATGAGTCTTTCGACAGAGTCGTGCACCTCTGGATACATTATGTAGCTATTTACATTCCAGACTAATGGCATTCCTTCCAACTGATACATCTCCGCTGGTCAGTCAGGTTAACAGGGTTAACAGGGTTAACTCATAAAGCAAACGATGGTTAAATGCCTTCACAATGAGTCAGCTTAACCCTGCTTTATAACAAATAGAATTGTTACACATGAGATGAAATGACCTTTGGTACTTCTTTTCATTGTAATTATTTTTTGACTGAGGTACCAGATCATTAATTTATATCAATTTTATTTCAATAAAGTGTCAATAACCCAGCGTGAAGTTCAATTGAAATTCAATTGTTGGGGGATCTTAAATTTTGGATAGTTATTTAATGATCTGATTTTGTAGGGCCACAGGTACCCTCTGTATCGGACTTATCCTGACTCTGCCCATAGGGTTCAAGGTCAGGATGGATCTGTCGTTGGCGTGCCGTATTCCTCAGACCATAGCTCTGCATTTTGGAAAGAATAATAAATCCAAAAGCTCAACATGAGATTCTATTATTCGGAAAATAAAACATAAATCTTGAACCTCGTGAGCCTGGTTTGACTAGTATCAATAGAACCTGTCGCACCATGAAGCCATGATGACAATGATGTCTTATAGAATGCGATGTGATAGTACAGTGAAACCTGTCATTTACGACCACCCTTTGGCACCAATCTTTATGGTCGTAAATAACAGGTGGTCGTAAAACACAGGTTGATTTAAACGGAAAATATAATTTGGTTCTGTAATATCTGGTCACAAGTGCGTAAAACTCGGTGGTCATTAATGACAAGTTTCACTGTATAGTGATCTATCCTAATAAAAACATATAAAGGGATATTTTGCGAGAGATACACATTGGCGGATCCAGGATTTCTTGTATGGGGGGCGCCCGGCCCGTAGGGGGGATGCCAACCCAATTTTCACCTATTTTCACCCCAAAATCGGGAAAAACTGCATGAAAACGAAGAAAATTTTGGCCGTAGGGGGGGGGCGCCTCCTGCGCCCCTCCCCTAAATCCGCCAATGATACACAACCACCTTGGCAGTAGGTCAACTGATTTATCCCTCATTTATCGCTTACAAGACCATTTGTAAAGCCGCCAAAAGCTCATTATGTCAGTTTGACAATGCTCGGCCAAAAGGCTGTCTCCACACAATGGTTCACTGTACTGAAGTATTATTACAAGGTGAGCTTCAGGTGTCTGCACACTGTGAGGTTCTCGCACATGAAGCTGTTTACTCCTGTCGTACCGTCTAGCGACAAAAAGTCCGACGAACGGACAGACGGCAACAAGTCCCGTAGACAGAACAGCTTCACCGGGCGAGAGAGGTACAGGTTTGTGTTTGTTGTAATGGATTAAACAAAAGTGTTCAGGTGAACTTTTAAGAAATTGACCATATAATGAATTAGTAAAATGAAATCGTGCAAATTTGGAAGTTTATGTTGGTTAAAAAGACAATTCAGGTAAATATTGCATGCGCATTGTAATTAAGGATCTTCGCATAGTTTCCTACATTAGATTACCGGATTTCACAAGACCACCTGTGTTGCTAAAGTATGTTGAGTCTCTCAGTGTTTCTTCAGTTTGTAATTTTGACAATCAGCTAAAATGTCTCATGCATTCAGCAATTCTTTAAGCGGAGACCAATTTGACATTTTTAAATGGAGTGGACCACATTGCATTTTTGAGGATCACATTTTTCCTGACAATGTAATTCAGGTAAATGACAAACACAAAGGCGCAAAAGGTGAGACGAGAATAGAACAGACAGATCTTCAGACAAGAGATCACGCAGACAGCCCGGCAAACATTTGAGGACTGATTTGTTTTGGTTGAAAAAGAGTAATCCTTTTAGACTCACCAGTCTAGTGGGTCTCAACTGCATGTACATGTAGGTGATTCACAGGTGAACGAAATCCAGGGTAAAGCTGGAGGTGAGCAAATAAAAGGATGATGAAAACTTGGATACAGACAAACAGGTAGACAAATGGACAGACAACTGATAGGACTTTCAGGCTCAGTGTAATAAAATTGTATTGATTTGGAACAATATAGTTCAATATTTTGTTCGCGTTAAGAGCAGAGCAAATGACAGACAGACAGACATAAAAACAGGATGAAAAACAGACGGTTGCGTAGAAAAACATTCACAAATACCAAGAGACAGAGCACACAGTTTAAACATGCAGTATGCAATTGATGAACTTATGAAAAAATGTGTACAGAATGTGCATGAATATGTCATTAGATTATAGTTAGCAGCTATTGAAATTCCTACCAATTTGCTAACGTTCAGAACAAAAGATAGAACAAAACGAATCGCATGCCGTGCTTTTGAATTTCTATTGTTTCAAAACTGATAGGAATTTCATCTTCTGACCATGGTTGGTTTACTTCAAACTTATGTAAATAAACAGAGCAATGAACATCCGGCTGAATACAACCGTGACAAGTTTAGCGAATCAGAAGATGGAATGACAGAGAGAGAATTAAACAATTGCAGACAGGTAGATTGCTTCTGTTAAAAGTGATTCACTCAGATATACTCAGTATGTTGAGGAGATCTAGGGTTCTATGAGTGAGTAACTAACTGCTTGCACAGACAGCAATGCAATTAAATAAAGGTAGATAACCTTAGATACCACATAGATACCGATGATTCACAGGGAGATAAAACGTTACTATTCTTTTTACATCCCTGAATGATTCACATAACGTCAGAGAATCAAGCGTTGTGTACAAGTGTAACTAAATGCTTGTACCTACAGCAATTAGATAATATTAGATAGAAACCTGCAAAGTACATGCAAATGAACTTTAACTCAGCAGTATGATCAGTTTGGACACATATCTCGAAACGAATTACATTCATTATAACGTATCTTCCCTAAAACGGAATAACTAAAAATTTGTTTACAACAAAGCAACTACCACAGATATACGTTTCTGGATACAAACAAGACAAATGACTCCAAGTTCTTGCGCCTCGCATTATATATCTTGGACAAGGACACTGCCCCCTGGATCCGCCACCATCAACTGCCATTTAAATAAAGTTAGACATCACTTTATGTTACCTAAAAAAATAGTTAAATATATACTATTGAGTGATTCACAGGTTGAAGGAACGGTAAAGAGATCCAGGGCTATGTGTGAGTAACAACAATAACACGTTAAACACTATCATATGGTTAACCACAATCTGTACAGGTATTCCTCAACTACAGATAGAAGATCAAAGGCTGGCGATGTCCTTGTATGGAATACTTACTTAGTTACTTCAAATCGAGATATTATCTTGTCGATTTGTTTGTATGTAAACAAAATTTTAGTTATTCCTTTACTAGGGATGATAAGGAAACTCATTTGCAAATTGATTTTACGATCTACATAAATTTCAAGGTGGAGTGTTATTTGTTTATCACATCAAAACATATTACAGTGCACCTCGCTTAACTCGAACACGGATAACTCATTTTCGGCTTAACTCGAATCTTTTCAAATATCCCTTTAGCATATTTTCTATTCAATTTTAACTCGATAAGTCGAACTTTCGCTTATCTCAAACTTTTTTCGAGTTTCCCTTGAGGTTCGAGTTAAGTGGGGTGCACTGTATGATAAAAAAGTCTTAGTCTACATTATACAAAATCCTTTTTATAAGAATTTTAACAGGAGGTTGAACATCTATTTTTCGTCAAGTCCATTAAAAAACAAATATCAACCCGACATGATAATATCTCATTTTAACCGTACTATGCACAGGTATTCCTGGGCTTTAGATAGAAGATCAAAGGCTGGTGATGTCCTTATATGGATGTTATTAATTAAACTGACACCTGGTTTAACCGCACGTATCTCCAGATAGAATATCCATTCCCAATCTGGAGTTTTCCTTTATACGGAATGTTGTTCGTGGCTAACCATGCTGTATGAAGGTAAACTATTTGTGAACCTTAGACATAGGATCAACCCAAATGCTGGTGTTCATGGTATTCACGGTTAACCATGCTACGTATAAATATTTCTGCACATCAGATAACATGGTATTTCAAAGGCTGGAGCTCTCCGTACACATGTTGTTTATTCCTCTCAGGATTAAAGATGAAATTTTTTTTATATCCCCCGAATAAAACAGACAAACTTGTGGCTCAGTATTGGTCACAAGAAATTTATTGTCAAATTTTTGACACTAGTTCAGCTGAGTACATTGAGACAATATGGATTGTAATTAGTCACAATGGAAGTGTCACATTCACAATAGGTCTGAATGCCTTCACTGTGTAGAGGCAGCTGGAGCCTGTGCCTCTATAAAAGGCAATCTTTGCAGAACTATTTATTCATTTCTTCCCTGGTCACTGCACAGAGAACATCCAGCCTTTTTCTACTAGTCCAGCCTTGTATGTCCATGTATAGGTGTGATCTCTTCAGTGGCTAATGTCCAAATGATCGAGAAGTTTCAAATTGCGTGACTATATCTATTGTTTCATCTTTAAAGCTCATTTTGGCAACACTGTGAATAAAACTGATCTCAGGATTGTAAGCTCAATATGGGAACATTAGAAATTTACGCTACGGCTAACATGAAAATCACTATTGTCCTAATATTTAACTAATTTCATCCTATGTTGTGACGATAATTCCCACCTGAATTTCTATTGTTTCCATGTATATCACAAGAGACAGTTTTATAAATACCGTTATGATTTTAACAAGTAATTTCAGTACAACTATTTATGCTATGAATAGAATTCACCATTTCATTCACGAAAACTTTGAAACGGACTTTATTTCTCACAAACACTTGTCCCCGGATAATTTGATATATTTGACGGGGAATTTTTGATCGACTTAAACGAAAAAACAAAATTACCAGAGTAAAATAACACAGTAGTCAATGTGGAGTGAAGTGCACAATCATGCACAATCATGATATTCCAAGAAACAGAATAAACCCTTCTCTTATTTTTCTCTCTCCGACATGTTGTAGTAGGGGTTACGGACTTGTGATGAGTTCGGTTGTTGAGTAACGCATCTGTCAGTAGAGCAACCGTTTGTTTCCACAAGTGTTAATGACTCAGATAACTCTCAGGTTCCTCTCCAGTCGTACTCACCGCAAATACTCAGCAAATACTCACTGCAAGGAGTTACCGAAGTTCTCTGTTTTGTTCCCCATCTAGTCTATGTCCAACGTAATGGTGAATTTCCAAGGGCTTGGACAGTTCGAGAAATAACAATCGGGTAGTCGGAGGTTTCATGAAATATTCATAGAAGCTGTCCATGTTTAAAATACTTTCACTGTTGGTATAAAGTAAGCAACATGAAACTATAAAACAAAGGATATCGTTGGAAAGCTGCTATGTACCTGAATTACGGTATTTTATGGTTAACTTGCAAATGTTATTGACTCTTGATACACCACTAATTCCTCACGATTGCAGCTGGCTAAATTATGCTCATTTTCTGTTCACGCGAAAAAGCACAGTGTGCTCTTTAAGGGTCTCCATAGACAGCATGTATGTGTATAAAAGAAACTAAGGCAGATGGAGACAATGTCTAAATGAATTGATTAGGGTGAAACAATTAATAGATGGCATAGACGTACATCTACATCTGACGCATTTACATAGAGACAAAATGAAGACCATTTAGCCAGCTGTTCATCAATTGCAGCTTTAAAACATATAACTTGCTAGTGAAGAACCCTTCCGAAAAACTAACCCAAACTTGGTGTGAGTTCTCCCTGTGGTACGCCATCAGGTCATGGTAATTACATCAACGGCAGCTCTACTTGGGACACTGCCATCATCCTTTCACATAAGGCTGGTGCCAATTTTACACCTTGTTCTGTTGGTAGTTACACACACATATAAACATTTTCCCGTAAACGAGCTGGTATTATGAATGTATGATATTCATATAAAACAGAATTGATGTGTTTCCAAAGTATGTTAGAAGCTGCATCAAGTGGGAACCAATTACAGTAACCCCGGTAGTTTGCAGCCGGCGCACATGTATAAAGGCTGAAGCTGGAGAGTTTCTCCTCAGATCCTGCCTGCCGCTTACACCATGCACTAGTGTGTGTTTACACCGGCTGTTCACGTTATAGAAACCGTTTCCTGTTTGTTAATGTGGTTTGTGGTCATTTCAGCTGCTGAAGAAAACGTCACAAACCACGGACAAGGTGAGATGAAGGAATCCTAGGTGGAAAACGTAGAAGCGGAAAAAAAAGCTGGAAGAAGAGAAATTTTGCTGAGAAGAACTAAGTACAGCACATGTTCCCACATGTTTGAAAGTGGCAGCTAAAGAGTTTGCGAGTCCAAATAAAATTTAAAGGAAAATCAGAAATATAAATCAAAGATATTGGTGAGGAAAAAAATTAAACGAAAAAATTTGAAAGCAGGAGTTATACTGAGGACTATCGAGGTAACCTACAAGTTTGTTTGTTACAAACAAAAACAGAATTTTTTTCAAAGGACTGAAAGACACTAAAGGACGAGGAAGCCGAAGATATCAGTTTTAAAGTGAATCAGATAAATAAAGAACATATACTCGATACTGGATATTACATTAAGCTGGATTAATTGCTAATACAACACTATGAATTACCGGGACTGGATTTACCTGGGACTATTGTCCTGGATTAGCCATATCTCAGGTAAGAAACAACTACCATATAGTCTACCTTCTGGCTTTTTATCGCTTCTATCTTTTTCTAACGGAGAATGAAATGTCTGTTCTCGGCTATTTATTTGGGAACAATAGGTGCTTCTGTTCCAGAGAAAGGGGCAACGTGGAATTCTATTGTTATAAAATGAAATCAATTTCAGGAGCTGCTTTTCTTCTGCTTTCAACTTATTTTTGTCTTCGTCTTTAAAATTCAAATTTGACGGTGGCAAATTTCTTTTAAAAACTTGCTGTGAATAAAATTCGCTCTCCATTTTCTGATCTTAAAAGAATCACAAACACTTTATTGCTAAGTACATTGGCATGAAAGAAAAAACTTTTACAATATTGTGCTTTCAAGAGTTCCTTTGTTTCCATAAAACGTCCATGAATGTACATGCGCCCTCCATTGTGACTAAGTTCAATAAAATCTGTCGAAGAGCAAAAAAGTAACTCACTTCACAGAAACGTTTCAACTTGCGCATACAGCAGGAAAAATAAGGAACAAAAGGCAGATTTCTCCTTAAATGTTTAAAAACTGCGCAAATAAATCAGTCTAAAAATGCTACATGAACAATCACAGGTAAACAAAGAGACTTTATGGGCCTTTGATTTAATTAAGTTTTGCACAAACTGGTAAGAATTTTAGAATTCGACAGGAGAACATGAAGGCACAAGTTATGTAATTGTTCAATTGCAGTCTAGCGAATGTAAACGCCTTCCTAACGTTACGTTAGGACGTCATAACGTAACGTCGTAACTTGAGATGTGACAACGTAATGATTAAAAAATTGGTAATTTCTCGTTTTGTTTCAGTTCTCAAAGTTTCAGGCTTCAGTCCATTTACTAATATTGCATCATCTGAAACGTAACAACTGGTTGTAATTTGTGTCACATTTAGCACATTGTTAAAATTTACAAACTAAAAACCGTAATTACAGATTTTTTTCTTGAGCTGAATAAGTTTTGGTGGAGTAACTGCGTCACAAAACATATGTTAGAATGTACCAGACAAGATGATGTATGGCCCTATTATCTGTCAATCTGTCATAACACATAACATTCACAACATTCAGCACTTGCGGTGCACTTCATAAGACCTTCTTTGTAATCATTTGAATTACAATACATTAGCAGGATTTTAAAAAATAAAAAAGAATAAAAATAAGTCAAAACTGAACTATTTCAAAAATTAAGAATTCCTTTGATTGTCTCGCGAAGGACCTGTTCGATGTGACTTGTGTAAAAATTTCATAAGTGCGCCAGATCCTGAAATTCCTATCAGTTTTGGAACAATAGCGCATCAAAAAGCACAGCGTGGGTATTTTTGTTCTGTATGTTACAAATTAATAGAAATTTCAGGAGGTGAAAGTGTTTTAGGTTTCATATCTGGTTTTTACATCCTTTTTTTTCTTTTTTTGTTTGGTCATGGGGGGAAATCCAGATTCCAAAGTACGGCGGAAGATGAAATCCAAATAACTCAATAAAAAGCTCAACATGATCTATTACTAGTATCTGTCATAACACACAACACTCAGCAGAATAGGACGTGCGTGTACTTATGCTTTTTGCTCAAGTACGTTTAAAGGGCAAAAAACACTCCTCACTCACCAACAAAAACGTTCAGTGTCAAACGGCAGGCGCGTAACCAAGTGTGCGTGCGTGCGTGTGTGTGGGAGTGATACATGTGTGTGTGCATGTGTGTGTGTGTGTGTGTGTGTGTGTAGGGGCGGGTGTCCGTGCGTATTCGCGTGTGTCAATTTCACGTAACCGACGAAAGAAACGTTGCCTTTTGTAAGGTGGTTTATCAGTTTAACCCACACCAGAAAACGTATCCCACAGTCGTCAAAGGTGTCCTCTTTACACACTTTTGACAAGCGCTGTAACTTTTGTTAGGGAACAATTTTTAGAAGTTTCCGCAAGCTAATGACAAGTTTGCATCATGTTGAGGGGAGGATCTTGCACGATTTTTAAAGTGTGTGAGAAGCGTGGACGAATGCCAGCTAACACCCATATACAATGCACGCTCCTGTTGAAAAGAAAGTAGGTACAAATCAAAAGTGACTCTGCACGAGGATCGGAATGTGCAAGTGAGTAAGATCGCAAGAGAGAGTCGCGCCAAGTCCAGAACAGACGGTGCCAGTGGCCCCAAAAATTGTGTCTTAATCCATAACATTTAGCAGTTCTCCCCTGGTCACACGCCTGAGCCATTAAACGGGGTGTGTTGGATGAGGGCCATGATGATGGTGAGAGAGATTTCATGTGTCACTGGTAGTTTTGTGACGGTTTAATCTCCAGTAAAAAACGTCAAGTACACACCGAGAACCACGAGATAAAAACCACAACGTTTTACGACAGCTGTTTTAGTTTCCGAATAAACCAATTTGTGTTCAAACGAATTTAGACTGATGGAAGCAGAATTAATTTCAGTAAACGTTTTTACAATTGTTTGGTGGCATGAAAGAACAGCTCCAACCGGCATGTGCGTGTCTCGGTTGGTGGGAACTTGCATCTCTTCACAAGCACCCGTATCCTCAAGTCAAGCTCCGCAGTCGTCTCATTGGGTTGCTGGCACAAGTTGGAGAGGTACTAATCAACTGCGTGCCATCGGCTTTCCGTATGGTCCAGGCTCTGCTTGAGCGCATCCCACACTACCTCCAGATTCCTTTTGTCTTCGGATGCAAGGTCTAGTGTGTTGAACCATTTCAAGCCTTCAGTGCCCAATGTCAGGATGATCTGTTGCCATTGGTCTTCCAGTTTCACCTTTGATATGGCCAGATACATCTCCATCAGCTGACGGAATTCCTTGAAGGTCTCAAATTTGTCCTCAGCATCCCATTCCATCGTGGGGATGATTCAGCCTGGCAGGGTGTTGCTCATGTTGATTGGTGTGTGACTGGCTGTGTTGCAATGGTCTTGAAAGGAAATCTGAATGTGACAAAAATTGGAATAAAAGATGGTAAAAGTAACTTAAATGTATTTCAGCTGAACAAGTGTGATAGACTGTACTGTATTACATGTTACTGCACTGGCGTTTTGTTGAATTAATATGAAATGATCTGAAAATACCATAAATTCTGTTGATGGGAGAGGTTGGATTTGGTGATGAAATCTCGATGATGTTCTTTGTAGTTGGCTTGGCTTGGTGAGTTGATCGGCATTGACTGTAATGAGGTGAAAGATGGATTTCATGAACAATTATGAGCTGTACGGTAATTAGGTCAATAGGTTAGGATGGTGTTCATGAATATTAATGAGCTGAGCAGGGGTCAAGGTTGCTTTGGGCTGGTGAGGTGTATGGA